>SJYQ01002017.1:20499-54830 GCA_006410935.1 Redunca redunca | reverse complement strand
AAAAAAAAAAAAAAAAAAAACCAAGCAACAACAACAAAAAAATCCCTAGACTTTTCCTAAAAACTCAACACCCAAGCCCCAGGAGGATCAAAGCCATTGAATATGAAGCTTTACTCTTTTTCTCTTCACTCTTTGTCTTCACTCTTTCAGAAGCTCTCTTCCTGAGTATTGTCCAAGTACTTATTTTTCTTTTGTGATTGGTTTGCTGTCTCCACTTATAAATCATCCATGAAGCTCTTAATACTTCTCTAAGATGACATCAACAACCAAAACTTCCTTTCTTAACTCTCAGAATTCCAAATAAATCTAATTTTCCCAACTCATCTCTGTGAGACTTACACAAATCATGAGTACCTAGTCACGCAACGATTAGTCAAAACACACACAAAAAGATTTGGGATCACATGGTACTGAAGTCTCAGGATAGCCTATAAGGTGGAGCATTCTCCCCTTAAGCTATAAACAAAAAGAAATATCTTCAAGTAGAACAGATTCTGAGACACATGTTAGTCAATTTTTCAATGTCTCATTTTTTTTAATTGACTTTTTGTCCTTGCCATTTTATATTTGTTTTTAAATATCACCTGTTAACCCCAGGTGCTGGCAAGAACTAAGAAAGTTAATATAGAAAAGTGCTGAGTGGCAAAAAAAAAGAAAAAGAAAAAGAAAAGAAAGCTGTTGCAAAGCCCTGACAAACTGATCTCCAAGAGAGAAAGAATCTCCCCATGGCCCTGTAAAAACAACTAGCTAAAAAAATTAAGGGGAACTCTACCTCTGAAATGGCAATGGGAGGATCTCAAAGACCTATTTCCTAGCACAATAAGTATAAATGGTGGGGAAAATATTTTAATGACGTTTTAGGAAACAGTTCCAAGGGCAGAAAGTAAATAGCAAACATTTATTTAAGAAAATTTTTAGAACTCAGTAAGAACAGGCAGAGCCCCATGGTATTTGAACTTGACCCACTTCCTCCTTCCCCATCCTGGCTCAGCAAATGGAAGCTCCATTAAAGGTGACTACAGTCAAGAGTACAGGTTTTCTTCTCCTAGTCAAGGGTGATGGTATTGTTGGGAAGGAAGACATTTTCTTTTGCCCTTCCAGATTCTTTCTGGCTTGTCAAAGTATTAAATTGACATCAGGCAGACTAACAAGAAAAACTGAACAAAAATTTAATAACATGTACCCATATGGCAGACACAGAAAAACTCATTAACTTACTCAAAATGGCCAAAATCCCCAGATTAAACACCATCTTCAGCTGAAGACAAAGAGGATTTGGGGGTAATAGTTTGGGAACTCAAAGGGGAAGAAGGAAATGTTCGTGGTGATGGAAAAGCAAATGTTTAGTAAACAAATGTACATTGGGCCACGTGGAGACACTGGGACACAGAATGGACTCTGATCTCTAGGCCCCGCTGTCCCTTCCCCACCACACCTGGCTCATATTCTTTACAGGTATCTCTGGTGATACCTGTACATTCTCTATTCAGGGAATAAGCCCTGTATCTAAGTTATTTTAGGTAGCTAAAGTAGAGGTCAAAATTTTTTCCTGAGTCTGTTAAGCCTTAATTGTTTTCAGTTCAAAATAATCCACATGCCAAAGAGACATTTAAGTTTGGCAATTTTTCTCCCTTACAGAATCATGCAGCGGGGAACAGGCTACCAGGATTTCTTATCTTTGTCAGATATGAGTTGCAGAAACTAAATCTCAGGTGAGTGCACCCAAGATGTTAGAGGTTCTCTTTGCCCACCAGTCCCCACTCATAAGGTAGAGGATCAACCTCAAGCATGAAACGCCAGGAAAATGGCTCCAGTCTATCCATATGGCAGCTCATATGCAGCATAGAGATTCCATGCCATGAAACACAAGCTGAGTAGACCAGAGGCTACCACCCTGCCCAGCACCTTGCTCTTAAAGCAGAGATGTCACTCAGAGAAAAGTAGGGGCCCTGTCCCATCCACAGACCCAGAGCCAGGACTCAGAGATTTGGCCAAAAGAGAGGCAGGCCTGAAGAACAGGGTGCTGTGAAATGAACAGAGGGTGGTAAAGGTCAAAAATAATGGTGCACTCCAAAACATTGAAGGTTTTGGTGGTAAGTAATTAAGTCCTTGGAAGAAAAGTTATGACCAACCTAGATAGTATATTCAAAAGCTGAGACATTACTTTGCCAACTAAGGTCCATCTAGTCAAGGCTATGGTTTTTCCTGTGGTCATGTATGGATGTGAGAGTTGGACTGTGAAGAAGGCTGAGCGCTGAAGAATTGATGCTTTTGAATTGTGGTGTTGGAGAAGACTCTTGAGAGTCCCTTGGACTGCAAGGTGATCCAACCAGTCCATTCTGAAGGAGATCAGCCCTGGGGTTTCTTTGGAAGGAATGATGCTAAAGCTGAAACTCCAATACTTTGGCCACCTCATGTGAAGAGTTGACTCATTGGAAAAGACTCTGATGCTGGGAGGGATTGGGGGCAGGAGGAGAAGGGGACGACCGAGGATGAGATGGCTGGATGGCATCATGGACTCGATGGACATGGGTCTGAGTGAACTCTGGGAAATGGTGATGAACAGGGAGGCCTGGTGTGCTGCAATTCATGAGGTCACAAAGAGTTGGACACGACTGAGCAACTGAACTGAACTGAATTAAGGTGATGTCACTGGAATAACAAGTTAAGTCTTAGAGAAACAAGTAAATAAGAAAAAGCCAAGCATAGAGACACCTAGTAATTCTCATGGAATAAGCCAAAACCTCTAACAATGACCTCCAAAACTACCCCAGTAATGGGCCAAATTTAAGTATATCAGACAATGGAGCAATTTACAGTCAATGACATTGTCAAAAACAAGAGCAATTAGTGAAGTCTAACAGCTGGGTTTAATCAGGTAAAGGGACAAACAGAGCCCTGCTAAAAACACCACTGTCACCCCAGAGTGAATATCCACACACCCACGACTATACCACTGAGCAATAAACTCAGAGACTCCACACTGCAGGGGAATTAGCTGTCACTGAAATAGTCTAGCAGGGCTAAACAAACAAACAAACCAACAACAAACCTCAGATAGAGGGGAGCTGCTCCAATATATTATCTCTGATGTCTAATTCTCAACAAAACAAATGACAATATGTGCAAACAAACAGCAACACGAGAATCACAAAAGCACAAAAATGATGTTGAAAAAGAATAATGTCAGCAGGCTTACACTTTCCACTTTTCAAAACTTACTACAAAGCTGCAGTAATTAAGACTGTATGGTACTAGCATATGAACAGAAATACAGGTACATGGAACAGAATTGAAAAACTGGAAATAAAAGCCTTCATGTTGGGGTGGTCCTAAGATGGTGGAGGAATAGGACAGGGAGACCACTTTCTCCCCCACAAATTCATCAAAAGAACATTTCAACACTGAGTAAATTCTACAAAACAAATTCTGAATGCTGGCAGAGGACATCAGACACCCAGAAAAGCAGATCATTGTCTCCAAAAACAGGTAGGAAAAATATAAAAGATGAAAAAAAAAACAAAGGAGGTAGGGAGGGAGCTCCGTTCCGGGAAGGGAGTCCTGTCCCGGGAAGGGAGTCTTAAAAAGAGAGAAGTTTCCAAACATCAGGAAACACTCTCACTGCTGAGTCTGTGGCAAGCCTTGGAAGCACAGAGGGCAACATAACAGGGAAGAAAAATAAATAAATAATTAAAACCGACAGATTACGAGCCCAATGGTAACTCTCCCAGTGGAGAAGCAGTGCAGATGCCTGCATCCGCCACTAGCAAGTGGGGGCTGGGCAAGGAAGTGCAGGCTGCAGTGCTTTTTAAGAACTGGGCCAGAATGCGGTGAGTGTAACCAGAGTGTACTAACTTGGGCTAGCATACCAGTCTGTGGGATAGCTACCACTCGAAAAGCTCTAACATAAGACACCACCAGGACTGCACACAGAACAAAGGATGGAACAGAAATAGCCAGCTGCAGACCATCCCCCTCCGGTGACAGGCAGCCAGAGCCATAAGGGCTGGAAGGGGGCAATTGCAGCCCTGGAGAGACTTTACCTACCAAACTGCAAGCAGGCTTCTTTGCTAAGACTTCTCGGGGTCCTGGATAGTCACCATCCGCCTGACAAGGGGCGCCAGCGGTACACCCAGAAAACTGAGCAGCAGGGAAAGGCAATAAGTTGCAGTGACTGCACTCGCCAAACACCTGAGCTACTCAGTCCTGGGAAGGGCACAAAATGCAGGCCCAACGGAATCTGTGCCTCTGAGGGCTACCTGAGAGCTGAGCTTGAGCAGCTTAGACCGGGGAGGTACATGCAGCCTAGGGCCAGCCTCAGACGGTTCCTGGTGGAGCAACGTAGAGCCTGAGTGGTGTGCACCATGTGCAGGGGCATGCCCAGCGTGGCTGAGACACTGCGAGCAAATGCCAATGTTATTTGTTTGCAGCATCTCTCCCTCCCCACAGTGCACCTGAACAAGCGAACCTAAAAAAAAGAAAAAAAATGTCCACTACTGCCCCCCTTGTGTCAGGGCGGAAATCAGACACTGAAGAGACCAGCAAACAGAAGAAGCTAAGCAGAGGGAACCACCTTGGAAGTGACCCCACACTGCCCACAACACCAGAGAAAGTCACAGAAATATCTTTACTATTTTTACGACCATTCTCTTTCTTTTTTTGTTGTTGTTGATGTTGTTTGATTGTTTTTTCTTCTTTTATTTTTCTTCTTTTTTAACTTTTTAAATTTTTAAGTCCTCTATTTCTCCTTTAATTTTAATTTTTATAACCTAATATTACTTTTCAAAAAAAAAAGACCCTATTTTTAAAGCAAAAGCCATATATATTTTTTTGTGGTTGTTGGTGTTGTTTTTTAATAATTCTCATNTTCTTCTTCTTCTTTTCTTTAATATTCTATCTTTGAAAATCCAACCTATACCCTAGATTTTTAATCTTTGCTTTTTGGTATTTGTTGTCAATTTTGTACATTTAAAAACCCAATCTTCAGTACCCAATTTTACCTAAGAGGGAGATTACTAGCTTGATCACTCTCTCCTCCTTTGGACTCTCCTTTTTCTCCACGAGGTTGTCTCTGCCTCCTCCCTCCCCCTTCTCTTCTCTACCCAACTCTGTGAATCTCTGTGTGTTCCAGACAGTGGAGAACACTTAGGGAACTGGTTACTGGCTGGATCTGTCTCTCTCCTTTTCATTTCCCTCTTTCATCCTCCTGGCCACCCCTGACTATTTCCTCCCTCTCCTCTTCCCTGTATAACTCCGTGAACACCTCTGAGCAGTCCAGACTGTGGAGAGCACATAAGGAAGTGATTACTGGCTAGCTTGCTCTCTCCTCTTTTGATCCCACCTCATCTCATTCCAGTCACCTCTAACTACCCCCTCTCTCTTCTCTTCTCCATATAACTCAGTGAAACTCTCTGGGTGTCCCTCAATGTGGAGGAACTTTTCATCTTTAACCTAGATGTTTTATCATCGGTGCTATATAGATGGAGAAGTCTTGAGGCTACTGTAAAAATAAAACTGAAAACCAGAAGCAGGAGGCTTAAGTTCAAAGCCTGAGGACATCAGAGAACTCCTGAATCCAGGGAACATTCATCAATAGGAGCTCATCAAACGCGTCCATACCTACACTGAAACCAAGCACCACCCAAGGGCCAACAAGTTCCAGAGCAATACATACCACGCAAATTCTCCAGCAACACAGGAACACACCCCTGAGCTTCAATATACAGGCAGCTCAAAATTACTCCAAAACCATTGACATCTCATAACCCATTACTGGTCTCTCCAGTGCACTCCAGAGAGAAGAAACCCAGCTCCACTCACCAGAACCCCAACACAAGCCTCCCTAACCAGGAAATCTTGACAAGCCACTGATACAACCCTACCCACAGTGAGGAAGCTCCATAATAAAGAGAACTCCACAAATTCCCAGAATATAGAAAGGCCACCCCAAACGCAGCAATATAACCAAGATGAAGAGACAGAGGAATACACAGCAGGTAAAGGAACAGGAGAAATGCCCACCAAACCAAACAAAAGAGGAAGAGATAGGGAATCTACCTGAGAAAGAATTCCAAATAATGATAGTGAAAATGATCCAAAATATTAAAATCAAAATGGAATCACAGACAAATAGCCTGGAGACAAGGATTGAGAAGATGCAAGAAAGGTTTAACAAGGACCTAGAGAAATAAGAAACAGTCAATATATAATGAATAATGCAATAAATGAGATCAGAAACACTCTGGAGGCAACAAATAGTAGAATATCAGAGGCAGAAGATAGGATTAGTGAAATAGTAGATAGAATGGTAGAAATAAAGGAATCAGAGAGGAAAAAAGAAAAATGAATTAAAAGAAATGAGGACAATCTCAGAGACCTCCAGGACAATATGAAACGCTCCAACATTCGAATTATAGAAGTCCCAGAAGAAGAAGACAAAAAGAAAGACTATGAGAAAATACTTGAGGAGATAATAGTTGAAAACTTCCCTAAAATGGGGAAGGAAATAATCACCCAAGTCCAAGAAACCCAGAGAGTTCCAAATAGGATAAACCCAAGGTGAAACACTCCAAGGCACATATTAATCAAATTAACAAAGATCAGACACAAAGAACTAATATTAAAAGCACCAAGGGAAAAACAACAAATAACACACAAGGGGATTCCCATAAGGATAACAGCTGATCTTTCGATAGAAACACTTCAGGCCAGGAGGGAATGGCAAGACATACTTAAAGTGATGAAAGAAAATAACCTACAGCCCAGATTACTGAACCCAGCAAGGATCTCATTCAAATATGAAGGAGAAATCAAAAGCTTTACAGACAAGCAAAAGCTGAGAGAATTCAGCACCACCAAACCAGCTCTCCAACAAATGCTAAAAGATATTCTCTAGACAGGAAACACAAAAAGGGTATATAAACCCAAACCCAAAACAATAAAGTAAATGGCAACGGGATCATACTTATCAATAATTACCTTAAATGTAAATGGGTTGAATGCCCCAACCAAAAGGCAAAGACTGGATGAACGGATACAAAAATAAGACCCCTATATATGCTGCCTACAAGAGACCCACCTCAAAACAAGGGACACATACAGACTGAAAGTAAAGGGCTGGAAAAAGATATTCCACGCAAATAGAGACCAAAAGAAACCAGAAGTAGCAATATTCATATCCAATAAAATACACTTTAAAACAAAGGCTGTGAAAAGAGAAAAAGAAGGCCACTACATAATGATCAAAGGATCAATCCAAGAAGAAGATATAACAATTATAAATATATATGCATCCAACATAGGAGCACCGCAATATGTAAGACAAATGCTAACAAGTATGAAAGGGGAAATTAACAATAACACAATAATAGTGGGAGACTTTAATACCCCACTCACATCTATGGACAGATCTACTAAACAGAAAATTAACAAAGAAACGCAAACTTTAAATAATACAACAGACCAGTTAGACCTAGTTGATATTTATAGGACATTTCACCCCAAAACAATGAATTTCACCTTTTTCTCAAGTGCTCATGGAACTTTCTCCAGGATAGATCACATCCTGGGCCATAAATCTAACCTAGATAAATTCAAAAAAATTGAAATCATTCCAAGCATCTTTTCTGACCATAATGCATTAAGATTAGATCTCAATTACAGGAGAAAAACTATTAAAAATTCCAACATATGGAGGCTGAACAACACGCTTCTGAATAACCAACAAATCACAGAAGAAATCAAAAAAGAAATCAAAGTATGCATAGAAACAAATGAAAATGCAAACACAACAACCCAAAACCTGTGGGACACTATAAAAGCAGTGCTAAGTGGAAAGTTCATAGCAATACAGGCATACCTCAAGAAACAAGAAAAAAGTCACATAAATAACCTAAGTCTACACCTAAAGCAACTAGAAAAGGAAGAAATGGAGAACCCCAGAGTTAGTAGAAGGAAAGAAATCTTAAAAATTAGGGCAGAAAAAAATGCAAAAGAAATAAAATAGACCATATCAAAAATCAACAAAGCCAAAAGCTGGTTCTTGGAAAGGATAAATAAAATTGACAAACCATTAGCCAGCTTCATCAAGAAACAAAGGGACAAAAATCAAATCAATAAAATTAGAAATGAAAATGGAGAGATCACAACAGATAACACAGAAATACAAAGGATCATAAGAGACTGCTATCAGCAATTATATGCCAGTAAAATGGACAACGTGGAAGAAATGGACAAATTCTTAGAAAAGTACAACTTTCCAAAACTGAACCAGGAAGAAATACAAAATCTTAACAGACCCAACACAAGAACGGAAATTGAAACTGTAATCAGAAATCTTCCAGCAAACAAAAGCCCAGGTCCAGACGGATTCACAGCTGAATTCTACCAAAAATTTTGAGAAGAGCTAACACCTATCCTACTCAAACTCTTCCAGAAAATTGCAGAGGAAGGTAAACTTCCAAACTCATTCTATGAGGCCACCATCACCCTAATACAAAGCCTGACAAAGATGCCACAAAAAAAGAAAATGCAGGCCAATATTACTGATGAACATAGATGCAAAAATGCTTAACAAAATCCTAGCAATCAGAACCCAACAACACATTAAAAAGATCATACATCATGACCCAGTGGTCTTTATCCCAGGGATCCAAGGATTCTTCAATATCCACAAATCAATCAATGTATTACATCACATTAACAAACTGAAAAATAAAAGCCATATGATTATCTCAATAGATGCAGAGAAGGCTTTTGACAAAATTCACCATCCATTTATGATAAAAATTCTCCAGAAAGCAGGAATAGAAGGAACATACCTCAACATAATTAAAGCTATATATGACAAACCCACAGCAAACATTATCCTCAATGGTGAAAAATTGAAAGCATTTCCCCTAAAATCAGGAACAAGACAAAGGTGCCCACTCTCACCTCTACTATTAAACATAGTTCTGAAAGTTTTGGCTGTAGCAATCAGAGCAGAAAAAGAAATAAAAGGAATCCAAATTGGAAAAGAAGTAAAACTCTCACTGTTTGCGGATGACATGATCCTCTACATAGAAAACCGTAAAGATTCCACCAGAAAATTACTAGAGCTAGTCAATGAATACAGTAAAGTTGCAGGATATAAAATCAACACACAGAAATCTCTTGCATTCCTATACACTAATAATGAGAAAGTAGAAAAACAATTTAAGGAAACAATTCCATTCACCATTGCAACGAAAAGAATAAAATACTTAGGAATATATCTACCTAAAGAAACTAAAGACCTATATATAGAAAGCTATAAAACACTGATGAAAGAAATCAAAGAGGACACTAATAGATGGAGAAAGATACCATGTTCATGAATCAAAAGAATCAATATAGTGAAAATGAGGATACTACCCAAAGCAATCTACAGATTCAATGCAATCCCTATCAAGCTACCAGCGGTATTTTTCAGAGCTAGAACAAATAATTTCACAATTTGTATNGCAAACTAGTAAAGCCACTATGGAGAACAGTGTGGAGATTCCTTAAAAAATTCCAAATAGAACTGCCTTATGACCCAGTAATCCCACTGCTGGGCATACACACCAAGGAAACCAGAATTGAAAGAGACACACGTACCCCAATGTTCATCGCAGCACTGTTTATAATAGCCAGGACATGGAAACAACCTAGATGTCCATCAGCAGATGAATGGATAAGAAAGCTGTGGTACATCTCTCTGAGTCCTCAGAGTACTCTCCGGGGTGGGAGGTGGGAGGGGATTCATGTTTGGGAATGCATGTACACTCGTGGTGAATTCATGTCAATGTTTGATGCTCAAAATTCTCCAAGCCAGGCTTCAGCAATATGTGAACTGTGAACTTTCAGATGTTCAAGCTGGTTTTAGAAAAGGTAGAGGAACCAGAGATCAAATTGCCAACATCCACTGGATCATCAAAGAAGCCAGAGAGTTCCAGAAAAACATTTACTTCTGCTTTATTGACCATGCCAAGCCTTTGACTGTGTGGATCACAATAAACTGTGGAAAATTCTGAAAGAGACGGGAGTACCAGACCACCTAACCTGCCTCTTGAGAAACCTATATGCAGGTCAGGAAGCAACAGTTAGAACTGGACATGGAACAACAGACTGGTTCCAAAGAGGTAAAGGAGTACATCAAGGGTGTATATTGTCACCCTGCTTATTTAACTTCTATGCAGAGTACATCATGAGAATCGCTGGACTGGAAGAAGCACAAGCTGGAATCAAGATTGCTGGGAGAAATATCAATAACCTCAGATATGCAGATGACACCACCCTTATGGCAGAAAGTGAAGAACTAAAGAGCCTCTTGATGAAAGTGAAAGAGGAGAGTGAAAAAGTTGGCTTAAAGCTCAACATTCAGAAAACTAAGATCATAGCATCCAGTCCCATCACTACATGGCAAATAGATGGGGAAACACTGGAAACAGTGGCTGACTTTATTTTGGGGGCTCCAAAATCACTGCAGATGGTGACTGCAGCCATAAAATTTAAAGACGCTTACTCATTGGAAGGAAAGTTATGACCAACCTAAACAGTGTATTAAAAAGCAGAGACATTACTTTACCAACAAAGGTCCATCTAGTCAAGGCTTTGATTTTTCCAGTAGTCAGGTATGGATATGAGAGTTGGACTATAAAGAATGTTGAGCACTGAAGAATTGATGCTTTTGAACTGTGGTATTGGAGAAGACTTGAGAGTCCCTTGGACTGCAAGGAGGTTGAACCAGTCCATGCTAAAATCAGTCTTGGGTGTTCATTAGAAGGACTGATGTTGAAGCAGAAACTCGAATATTTTGGCCTCCTGATTCAAAGAGCTGGCTAACTTGAAAAGACCATGATGCTGGGAAAGATTGAAAGCGGGAGGAGAAGGGGACGACAGAGGATTAGATGGTTGGATGGCATCACTGACTCAATGGACATGAGTTTGGATAAGCTCCAGGAGCTGGTGATGAACAGGGATGCTGTGGTCACAAAAGTCAGACACAACTGAGCAACTGAACTGAACCGAACTGAATACCAATAGCTAACCTTTTTTAATTGGCTGTCATGGTTTATAGAAAATAGCCACAGAATCAGCTCACTTTTCTAATTGCAATATATCTACTTGGTAATATTTCCAGTGATTATCATTTTTTTATTCTAGTCTCCTGAATTATAACTTATAACTTAATAACTAAAGCCATATACTACAGGAAAAATATTCCAAAACGAAAAGACAGTAGAATGAATATTCTGAATGAAATAAAAAGTGTAAGAAGCTAAAATACTGTTTGAATATGCAAAACTACGTATTTCACAACTACAAATGCAATTATACCACTCTATAATATGTTTCCATCTCTTTACTATAGTCAAGAAATGAAATAAATGACATGGAAAGTCATATGGTCCCCTATACCCCAGTTTCAGAGAGTGGACCAGGGTGATCAACTTACACACAGTGAAACAGGAATGAGATCTATCTGGATTTTTTTCTATATTAAACAACATATTTTTTAGATGTGATGAAGCTTCCTGTTTTATCAGAGTTTCATGATACTGAGAATGACAACTGTAATCAAAAAAATTATCATATGTTCATGACTTTCAAAACTAAGATGGCAGAGTAGAAAGTCTCATGCTCATCTTCTGTGAGAACACCAAAATCACAACAAGCTGCTGAACAATCATTGACAGTAGAATGTTGTATCTCATCTAAAAAAGATATCCCATATCCAAAGGCAAAGGAGAAGACCCAACAAGACAGTAGGAGGGATGAAATCATATTTAGAATCAAACCTCATACCCATCAGAGATGCTCAGAGGGCACAAAGTAAACTTTTGTGCACCAGGACCCAGGGAAAGGAGTAGTAACCCCCACAAGAGACTGACCAGACCTGCCTTTGAGTGTTTGAGTGTCCCTTGTAGAGGCACAGGTCAGCAGTGACTTGCAACAGGGACAGGGGCTCTGGCTGTAGCAGACCTGGGAGGCGTGATGTGTGGCATAGTCCTCTTGGAATAGGTTGTCATTAGCCCCCCATAGAATCACTGACCAGATGACCTACAAAATGGAGAACAATTATACCAAAGAAATTCTCACACTGTTGCAAAATTTCTAGGGCTCACAACAGATTTCCCAACCTGGGGATCTAGCAGAGGGACTGAGAATCCCCAAGGAATTTGACTTTGAAGACAAGTGAGATTTGATTACAGAACTTCCATACGACTGGGGAAACAGATTCTTTGAGGGCACAAACAAAACCTTGTGTACAGGACTCAGAGAGAGGTACCACAGCTTTCTTATCCATTCATCTGCTGATGGACATCTAGGTTGTTTCCATGTCCTGGCTATTATAAACAGTGCTGCGATGAACATTCGGGTACGTGTGTCTCTTTCAATTCTGGTTTCCTTGGTGTGTATGCCCAGCAGTGGGTTTACTGGGTCATAAGGCAGTTCTATTTGGAATTTTTTAAGGAATCTCCACACTGTTCTCCATAGTGGCTTTACTAGTTTGCATTCCCACCAAAGTGTAAGAGGGTTCCCTTTTCTCCACAACCTCTCCAGCATTTATTGCTTGTAGACTTTTGGATCACTGCTATTCTGACTGGTATGAAATGGTACCTCATTGTGGTTTTGATTTGCATTTCTCTGATAGTGAGTGATGTTGAGCATCTTTTAATGTGTTTGTTAGCCATCCGTATGTCTTCTTTGGAGAAATGTCTATTTAGTTCTTTGGCCCATTTTTTGATTGGGTCGTTTATTTTTCTTGAATTGAGCTGAATTTTTGAGATTAGTTGTTTGTCAGTTGCTTCATTTGCTATTATTTTCTCCCATTCAGAAGGCTGTCTTTTCAACTTGCTTATAGTTTCCTTTGTTGTGCAGAAGCTTTTAATTTTAATTAGATCCCATTTGTTTGTTTTTGCTTTTATTTCCAATATTCTGGGAGGTGGATCATAGAGGTTCCTGCTGTGATTTATGTCGGAGAGTGTTTTGCCTATGTTCTCCTCTGGGATTTTTATAGTTTCTGGTCTTGTGCTTAGATCTTTAATCCATTTTGAGTTTATTTTTCTGTATGCTGTTAGAAAGTGATCTAGTTTCATTCTTTTACAAGTGGTTGACCAGTTTTCCCAGCACCACTTGTTAAAGAGATTGTCTTTAATCCATTGTACAGCAGGACCCAGGAGAAAGGAGCAGTAAACCCAGAAGAGACTGAGCCAGACTTGTCTGTGAGTACCCTGGAGTCTCCAGTGGAGGCATGGGGAAACAAGGGCCTGCTGAGGGATCAAGGGCACTGAAGAACTGTCTTGGGAGACAGTGCAAGACTCAGTTTTCCCCACAGCTGGTACCTCCCATCAGGAAACTTCCACAAGTTTCTTATCCTCATCCATCAGAGGGCAGCCTGAAAACTACAATCACAGAAAACTAACCAAACTGATCACATAGATCACAGCCTTGTCTAACTCAATAACAGTATGAGCCATGCTGTGTAGGGCCACCCAAGACAGATGGGTCATAGGGGAGAGTTCTGACAAAACATGGTCAATAGCAAAAAGGAATGGCAAACCACTTCAGTTTTCTTGCCTTGAGAACCACATGAACAGTATAAAAGGCAAAAAGATATGACACTGAAAGATGAACTACCCAGGTCAGTAGGTGCCCAATATGCTATGGGAGAAGAGCAGAGAAATAGCTCCAGAAGGAATGAAAAGTCTGAGCCAAAGTGGAAAAAATTTCCAGTTGTGGATGTGTCTGGAGGTAAAACTAAAGTCCAAAGCTGTAAAGAACAACAATGCATAGGAACCTGAAATATTAGGTCCATGAATCGAGGTAAATTGAAAATGGTCAAACAGGAAAGGAGATCCAACCAGTCCATCCTAAAGATTAGTCCTGGGTGTTCGTTGGGAGGACTGATGTTGAAGCTGAAACTCCAATACTGTGGCCACCTGATGTGGAGAGGTGACTCATTTGAAAAGACCCTGATGCTGGGAAAGATTGAAGGCAGGAGGAGAAGGGGACAACAGAGGTGAGATGGTTGGATGGCATCACCAACACAATGGACACGGGTTTGGGTGAACTCCAGGAGTTGGTGATGGACAGGGAGGCCTGGCGTACTGTGGTTCTTGGGGTCACAAAGAGTCAGACACGACAGAGCGACTGAACTGAAATGAACTGAACTGAACTGAACTGAACCAGGAAATGGCAAGAGTGAACATCGACATTTTAGAAATCAGTGAACTAAAATGGACCTGAATGGGTGGATTTAATTCAGATGACCAGTATATCTACTACTGTGGGCAAGAATCCCTTAGAAGAAATGGAATAGTCCTCATACTTAACAGAAGAGTCTGAAATGCAGTGCTTGCGTACAATATCAAAAACAGCAGAATGGTCTCTATACATTTCTGAGGCAAACCACTCAACATCACAGTACTCCAAGGCTACGCCCCAACCACAAATGCTGAAGAAGTTGAATGGTTCTATGAAGACTTACAAGACCTTCTAGAACTAACACCAAAAATGGTGTCCTTTCCATTGGGGACTGGAATGCAAAAATGGGAAGTCAAGAGACACCTTAAGTAACAGATGAGTTTAGCCTTGGAGTACAAAATGAAGCAGGGCAAATGCTAATAGAGTTTTGCCAAGAGAATGCATTGGTCATACCAAACATCCTCTTCCAACAATAAAAGAGATGACTCTATACATGGACATCATCAGATGATAAGTACTGAAATCAAATTGATTATTCTTGCAGTCAAAGATGGAGAAGCTCTATACAGTCAGCAAAAACAAAACTGGGAACTAACTGACTCAGATTATGAACTCCTTATTACAAAATACAGACTTAAATTTAAGGAAGTAGGGAGAAAACCTCTAGACCATTCAAGTATGACCTAAATCATATCTGTTAGGATTATACAGTGAAAGTGAAAAAGCGATTCAAAGGATTAGATCTGAAAGACTGAGTACCAGAAGAACTATGAAAGGAGGTTCATAGCATTGTATAGGAGGCAGAGAACAAATCATCCCTAAGAATAAGATGCAAAAAGGCAAAATAGTTGTCTGAGGAAGCCTTACAAATAGCTGAGATAAGAAGAGAAGTGAAAGGCAAAGGAGAAAAAGATGCATGCATCTGAATGCTCTTTCAAATCCTTAAAGATGATGCAGTGACAGTACTGCACTCAATATGCCAGCAAATTTGGGAAACTCAGCAGTGGCCACAGGACTGGAAAAGGTCAGTTTTCATTCCAATCCCAAAGAAAAGCAATGCCAAAGAATGCTCAAACTACCGCACAGTTGCACTCATCTCACACGCTAATAAAGTAATGCTCAAAATTCTCCAAGCCAGGCATCAGCAATAAGTGAACCATGAACTCCCTGATGTTCTAGCTGGTTTTAGAAAAGGCAGAGGAACCAGAGATCAAATTGCCAACATCCTCTGGATCACGGAAAAAGCAAAAGAGTTCCAGAAAAACATCTATTTCTGCTTTGACTATGCCAAAGCCTTTGACTGTGTGGATCACAATAAACTGTGGAAAATTCTGAAAGAGATGGGAATACCAGACCACCTGACCTGCCTCTTGAGAAATCTGTATGCAGGTCGGGAAGTAACAGTTAGAACTGGACATGGAACAACAGACTGGTTCCAAAGAGGAAAGAGTACGTCAAGGCTGTATATTTGTCAACCTGCTTATTTAACTTCTATGTAGAGTGCATCACGAGAAACGCTGGGCTGGAAGAAGCACAAGCTGGAATCAAGATTGCTGGGAGAAAGATCAATAACCTCAGCTATGCAAATAACACCACCCTTATAGCAGAAAGTAAAGAGGAACTAAAAAGCCTCTTAATGAAAGTGAAAGAGGATAGTGAAAAAGTTAGTGTAAAGCTCAACATTCAGAAAACTAAGATCATGGTATCTGGTCTCATCACTTCATGGGAAATAGATGGGGAAACAGTGGAAACAGTGTCAGACTTTATGTTTTTTGGCTCCCAAATCACTGCAGATGGTGATTGCAGCCATGAGATTAAAAGATGCTTACTCCTTGGAAGAAAAGTTATGACCAACCTAGACAGCATATTGAAAAGCAGAGACATTACTTTGCCAACAAAGGTCCATTCAGTTAAGGCTATGGTTTTTCCAGTGGTCTTGTGTGGATGTGAGAGTTGGACTGTGAAGAAAGCTGAGTGCCAAAGAATTGATGCTTTTGAACTGTGGTGTTGGAGAAAACTCCTGAGAGTCCTTTGGACTGCAAGGAGATCCAACCAGTCCATTCTAAAGGAGATCAGTCCTGGGTGTTCTTTGGAAGGAGTGATGCTAAAGCTGAAACTCCAGTACTTTGGCCACCTCATTCTAAGAGTTGACTCATTGGAAAAGACTCTGATGCTTGGAGGGATTGGGGGCAGGAGGAGAAGAGGACGACAGAGGATGAGATGGCTGGATGGCATCACTGACTCGATGGACGTGAGTTTGAGTGAACTCTGGGAGTTGGTGATGGACAGGGAGGCCTGGCGGCTGCAATTCATGGGATTGCAAAGAGTCAGACATGACTGAGTGACTGATCTGATCTGATCTTATCTGAATGAAAAGTTCCAAAGAATAGCAAGAAGTGATAAGAAAGTCTTCTTCAGTGATCAGTGCAAATAAATAGAGGAAAACAATAGATTGACAAAGACTAGCAACCCCTTCAAGAAAATTACAGATACATTTCATGCTAAGATGGTCACAATAAATGAAAGAAACTGTATGAACCTAACAAAGTCAGAAGATATTAAGAAGACATAGCAAGAACACACAGAAGAACTATACAGAAAGATATTAATGACAAAGATACAGAAGATGGAGTGATCGCTCACCCAGAAACAGGCATCCTGGAATGTGAAGTCAAGTGGGCCTTAGGAAGCATCACTATGAACAGAGCTAGTGGAGATGATGGAATTCCAGTTGAGCTATTTCAAATCCTAAAATATGATACTATTAAAGTGTTGCAGTCAAATTGCGTACAAACTTGGAAAATTCAGCAAGGCCACAGGTCTGGAAAAGGTCAAATTTTACTCCAATCCCAAAGAAAGGTAATGTCAAAGAATGTTGAAACTACTCCATAATTGCACTCATTTCACATGATAGCAGAGAAATGCTTAAAATTCTCCAATCTAGGCTTCAACATGAAGCCTATATGAACCGAGAAATTCCAGATGTTAAGCTGGATTTAGATAAGGCACAAAAACCAGAAATCAAACTGCCAACATCAAAGAAAAAGCAAGAGAGTTCCAGAAAAACATTTATTTTGACTTCATTGACTATGCTAAAACCTTAGATTGTGTGGTTTACAAGAAACTGTGGAAACTTCTTCAAGAGATGGGAATTCCAGACCACCTTACCTGCTTCCTGAGCAACCTGAATTCTGGTCAAGAAGCAACAGTTAGAACTGGACATGAAGCAATGGACTGGTTCAAAATTGGGAAAGGAGTACATCAAGACTGTATATTGTTACCCTGCTTACTTATATGCAGAGTACATCGTACAACATGCCAGGCTGGATGAAACACAAGCTAGAAATGAGAATACTGAGAGAAATATCAACAGCCTCAGATATGCAGATGACACCACCCATATGGCAGAAAGTGAAGAGGAACAAAAGAGCCTCTTGATTAAAGTGAAAGAGGAGAGTAAAAAACCTGGCTTAAAGCTCAACATTCAAAAAACAAAGATCATAGCATTCAGTTCCATCACTTCCCAGCAAATAGATGGGGAAACAATGGTAACATTAAAAGACTTTATTTTCTTGGGTTATAAAATCATTGCAAGTAGCGACTGCAACCATGAAATTAGACACTTGCTCCTTGGAAGAAAAGCTATGACCAACCTAAACAGCATATTAAAAAGCAGAGACATTACTTTGCCAACAAAGATTCATATAGTCAAAGTGATGGTGTTTCCACTAGTCATGTATGGATGTGAGAGTTGGAGTATAAAGAAATCTAAGAACTGAAGAATTGATGCTTTTGAACTGTGGTGTTCGAGAAAACTCTTGAGAGTCCCTTGGACTGCTAGGAGATCAAGCTAATCAATCTAAAGGAAATCAACCCTGAATATTCATTGGAAGGACTGATGCTGAAGCTGAAGCTCCAATATTTTGGCCAACTGATGCAAAGAGCTGACTCATTAGAAAAGACTCCAATGCTAGGAAAGATTGAAGGTAGGAGGAGAAGGCATAAACAGAGGATGAGATGGTTGGATGACATCACTGACCCAATGGACACAAGTTTGAGCAAGTTCCAGGAGATGTTGAAGGACAGGAATACCTGGCGTACTGTAGTCCATGGTGTCACAAAGAATCAGGCATGCCTGAGCAACTGAACAACATGCCTTTGAATTGTGAAAGGTCATACATAGCTCTTTGGTCTGTTTCCAGTACCAACTCACCAATAAGTCATCCCATCATATACTTTAATAAGACTGTTGTTCAATTGCTAAGTCGTGTCTGACTTTTTGCAACCCCACACTGCAGCATGCCAGGCTTCTCTGTCCTTCATTATCTCCTGGAGTTTGCTCAGATTCGTGTCCATTGAGAAGATGATACCATCCAGCCATCTCATCCTCTAGTGCCCTCTTCTCCTCTTGCCTTCAATCTTTCCCTGCATCAGGTTGTTTGCAAAAGAGTCAGCTCTTTGCATCAGGTGGCCAAGTTTTGGAGCTTTGGCTTCACCATCAGTCCCTTGAATGAATTTTCAGGGTTCATTTCCTTTAAGATTGACTGGTTTGGTCTCTTGGCAGTCTAAGAGATTTTCAAGAGTCTTCTCTAGCACCACAACTTGAAGGCTGCCAGGGTCCAGCCCCAGTGGATCCAGGGTTATTTGAAGGTGGGAACGGAGTTGGTGTCCTTGGAAATAACTTATTTAATTACAGATAGAGAGGGATTAGAAAATTAGCAGAGAAAAAGAGGTTGAATAACTTGGTTTACATGGAATACCAATCACCACCTACATAGGCAGCAGGCATCTTCCCATTCTCCCAAAGGAGAGGAGGCACTGAGGCCCCCCCGGTCCAATCTTAGAAGCCCAGGCAAAATTAGCAGGCTTGGTGGGTACCCATGCACCAGATGGGAATTCGGCCAGAAAATAGTAGGAGAGGAAAAGAGGCTGAATAACTTGGTTTACGTGGGATACCAATAAAATTCCAAGACAAGGAATTTGCACCACCTACGTTGGGCCACCGGTGCCACTTGAATATCATAAGGTGCCCCTCCTTGGGCTCCTTCTCGCATGGAACTTAAAAACTGGGGTAAGTAAGTAGACCTGGTGAGCACCCACACTCCAGATGGGAGTTCAGCCAGAAAAGCAGAAAGCAAGAAAGAAGCGACATGGGGGAATCAGTCTTTCTGGAAACTGATCCGATTTCTTTATTTTGGGGGTTGTTTATATACCTTTTGTTACACATAGGGATAGATACTGAGTCACCCGTGGGTCAGCAGTCCTGACCTTTATCAAAATCAGGTGCTTTACATAAAAAAAGATCTTAGGGGTTTTACATCATCTTCTGGCCATGAGGCCTGCTGACATTTTACAACCCTTTCTGATAACCAAAAATCTTTTTTCCAAAGGTATTTTTTCTTAAGCCAGGCACCACCCTCCAAATAAAGTTGCATTCCTATAGGGTGAGGGTGTAGTGAGTTACAATCAAGAAACAAATTTATTTAACCCAAGGTTAACCCAAGATTAATCTTAAAGGTTAATACTTATTTCTCCTATATGCTTAAAGGTTAATACTTATTTCTCCTATATGCTTAAAGGTTAATACTTACTTATTTCTCCTATATGCTTAAAGGTTAATACTTATTTCTCCTATATGCTAGTTATATTCATTATAAGGGCAGGGAATATGGAGATTTAGCAGCAAACATCAGCTCAACAAATGAAAACCCTTGACCAGTGTTCCCCTTAAGATCTATTTAGTCTTAAAATGGTGATAAAATTAGAATTTTGCATAGCAAGGACACAGTGATTTATAACTAAGTACAGTTATCTATAACAAAAGAGAAAATTCATTAACTCAAAAAGTCTAGTATTGCTAACCTTAAAAACTACTATATTTCCTTTTCTATATTCCAAATACATTGATTAATATATTCCCAGGTGCCTAGGGATATGGAGGCCTGGTGGCAATCATTTACTCAACAATGAGAAAAGCCCTATGCTAATTAAGATTCTCAAAATACTCCAAACTCTCTGTGCTGTTTATGGTTGAGAGGTAGTAAACAATCATGTGCATAGTGGCAGGAGTATGGATAATCCTGTCACACAAGCTAGTTCGCCAGCAGAGAGGTTTGACCTGAGACACCCTTGTTACACCCAGGGCAGGGAATTAGCAGCAATTATTGGCACAACAAATGGAAAAAACCCTTCACCAATATAATTCCTAACCAACCCACTATACTAATAATTTCTAACTTCCCAAAAGAATTTGCCTTCAGTAAGTCTAAAACATCTCATGCCTCTCACGGTTGGGAGGCTGTAAACAATCACATGTGGCCGGACGAACCCATACAGGCAGGCTAGATAACCTTCAGAGGAGTTTGTAAGTTGAAACACTCTTGTCACGCCCAGGAATTTTTATTGACTTGAAGCTGCAAGTTAACTCCTTCTCCGAGAGAGGTAATGGGGGTCAGCCCCCTGTAAAGTCAGAGGTATAGGTAAGAGCATGAAACAGTAAAGTAGGTAGACTCTGGTTTGGGGGGTAGATGCTTGGGAACAGGGGGTTTCCTGAGGCTTGATCACTCCTTTGCGTATGCCAAAGCCTCCTTCCTCATGACCTTTGCCATGGGCAGAGTTCCTCATGCTGGCTCCTGGCAGAAGGCATCAGTTCTTCAGCATTCAGCCTTCTTTACAGTCCAACTCTCACATCCATACATGACTACTGAAAAAGCCATAGCTTTCATTATACAAACATTTACTGGCAAAGTGATGTATTTGCTTTTTAATATGCTGTCCAAGTTTGTCATAATTTTCCTTCCAAATTACTTCCTTAGGTAAATATTTTAGACATGTGAAGTGCTACCTACTGAATTAACTGGTTAAATAATTAGGAGTACACAGCTAAAAGAAGCTTTCTTTTTTGTACTATTATAATCCAATTGTTTAGTCTCTCAGTCATGTCTGGCTCTTTGCTACCCCAAGGACTGAAGCATGCCAGGCTTCCCTGTCATTCACTATCTCCTGGAATTTTGCTCAAACTTATGTCCACTGAGTAGATGATGCCATCCAACCATCTCATCCTACATTGCCCTCTTCTAGTCCTGCCCTCAATCTTTCCCAGAATTAGGGTCTTTTCCAAATATTTGGCTCTTTGCATCAGAGGCCAAAGGACTGGAGCTTCAGATTTAGCACAGTCCTTTCAATGAATATTCAGGGTTGATGTCCTTTAGGATTAAAATAATTTTATATCCACAATAAAAATGTTAATATTTAATATACGTTTATATTACTGCATCATATTGGCTTAACTTTTCATACTTTATGTTCGCTCCACAAACTGTTTCATAAAATGGGTTGGGAAAATTTTGTTCATGTACTATATTTCAATTACTTTAGCAAGTAAGCCATTTATTTGATTATAAATTCTTAGTAACAATTAATAACAATTTTCTGCTCTGGTTCAAAGCCTAAATACCAAGAATGTTACTATAGATAGTTTAAAAGTTTTTGAGGAAATTATTCATATGTATTATTCAGTATACATTTAATTATTTACTTCAAATACTTTTGCAACCAAAACATTAAAAAAAATTTTTTTGTATCAGCCAATAATAGAAAGTTTCAACTCTTCATCCTCAAAGACCATTGTATGTAAAATATCCCCCACAGATAGAATATGAGGGTCAAGTAACCAACGGGTAGAAGTGGCCTTGCTTATCATACAAGAATATTTACTTGGGGAATTTGTGGTTTCCATTTTTAATGATGTTGTTCTATAGATCCCAGTTCTCAGAAGGATCGTTTATACCATTAAGTGATGGTTGCTATAGGTTTCTTCAAGGTCCTAGTGCCAAGAGAAAGCATAGGAAGGAATCATGACACTGGCAATTAACTTTGATTATCAAGAGGAGTCTCTGGAGAAGGAAATAACAACCTATTCCATTATTCTTGCCTGGAGAATTCCATAGACAGAGGAGCCTGGCAGGCTACAATCCATGGGGTCACAAAGTCGGACACTACTGAGTGACTAACACTTAACACACACACAGACACAGACACACACACACACACACACACACACACACACATCAAGAGGAGATGGGAATGCTACTATACACTGGAGGCAGAAAAGAAAATGTTTGTATCCCTGTGATCCACTTGGGTATTTCCTAATACTCCTACTCTACCTATGTGTAGCAGCAAATAGATGAGTGCAATAGCCTGGGAACCTGAAGAGGCCATGATAAACCAGTCCCTCAGGTGCGAAGGTCGGAAAAAATAGTAAAAGTAACTCAGTCGTGATCAACTCTATAGAGTCCATGGTTTTCTCCAGACCAGAATATTGGAGTAGGTAGCTATACCCTTCTCCAGGGGATCTTCTCAACCCAGGGATCGAACCCAGGTCTCCCACATTGCAGGAGAATTCTTTACGAGCTGAACCAGGGAAGCCCAAGAATACTAGAGTGGGTAGCCTATCCCTTCTCCAGGGGATCTTCCTGACCCAGGAATCAAACCACGGTCTCCTTCATTGCAAGCAGATTCTTTACCAGGTGTGAAGGTCTGGCTTACCCCATTTATATATTAGTTGACTTCATTCACTCAGTCGTGTCCGACTCTTTGCAACCCCATGAATCGCAGCACACTAGGCCTCCCTGTCCATCACCAACTCCCGGAGTTCACTCAGATTCACGTCCATAGAGTCAGTGATGCCATCCATCCATCTCATCCTCTGTTGTCCCCTTATCGTCCTGCCCCCAATCCCTCCCAGCATCAAAGTCTTTTACAATGAGTCAACTCTTCACATGAGGTGGCCAAAGTACTGGAGTTTCAGCTTTAGCATAGTTCCTTCTAAAGAAATCCCAGGGCTGATCTCCTTCAGAATGGACTGGTTGGATTTCCTTGCAGTCCAAGGGACTCTCAAGAGTCTTCTCCAACACCACAGTTCAAAAGCATCAATTCTGGGAGTGCAAACTAGTACAGCCACTATGGAGAACAGTGTGGAGATTCCTTAAAAAATTCCAAATAGAACTGCCTTATGATCCAGAAATCCCACTGCTGGGCATACACACCAAGGGAAACCAGAATTGAAAGAGACACACGTACCCCAATGTTCATCACAGCACTGTTTATAATAGCCAGGACATGGAAACAACCTAGATGTCCATCAACAGATGAATGGATAAGAAAGCTGTGGTACATATACACAATAGAGTATTACTCGGCCATTAAAAAGAATGCATTTGAATCAGTTCTGATGAGGTGGATGAAAATGGAGCCTATTATACAGAGTGAAGTAAGCCAGAAAGAAAAACACCAATACAGTATACTAACACATATATATGGAATTTAGAAAGATGGTAATGATAACCCTCTATGTGAGACAGCAAAAGAGACACACATGTATAGAACGGACATTTGGACTCTGTGGGAGAGGGAGAGGGTGGGATGATTTGGGAGAATGGCACTTAAATATGTATACTATCATGTAAGAAATGAATCGCCGGTCTATGTTTAATACAGGATACAGGATGCCTGGGGCTGGTGCACGGGGATGATCCAGAGAGATGATAGGGGTGGGAGGTGGGAGCAGGATTCAGGATTGGGAACTCATGTACACCCGTGGTGGATTCATGTCAATGTATGGCAAAACCAATACAGTATTGTAAATCAAAATAAGGTAAAAAGAAAAAAAGAAAAAAAGCATCAATTCTCCAGTGCTCAGTCTTCTTCACAGTCCAACTCTCACATCCATACATGACCACAGGAAAAACCATAGCCTTGACTAGACGGACCTTAGTCAGCAAAGTAATGTCCCTGCTTTTGAATATGCTATCTAGGTTAATCATAACTTTTCTCCCAAGGAGTAAGTGTCTTTTAATTTCATGGCTGCAGTCACCATCTGCAGTGATTTTGGAGCCCAAAAATATAGTCTGACACTGTTTCCACTGTTTCCCATCTATTTCCCATGAAGTGATGGGACCAGGTGCCATGATCTTAGTTTTCTGAATGCTGCGCTGTAAGTCAACTTTTTCACTCTCCTCTTTCACTTTCATCAAGAGGCTTTTTAGCTCCTCTTCACTTTCTGCCATAAGGGTGGTGTCATCTGCATATCGGAGGTTATTGACCTTTCTCTCAGCAATCTTGATTCCAGCTTGTGTTTCTTCCAGTCCAGCGTTTCTCATTATGTACTCTGCATATAAGTTAAATAAGTAGGGTGACAATATACAGCTTTGACGTACTCCTTTTCCTATTTGGAACCAGTCTGTTGCTCCATGTCCAGTTCTAAGTGTTGCTTCCTGACCTGCATACAGATTTCTCAAGAGGCAGGTTAGTGGTCTGGCATTCCCATCTCTCTCAGAATATATACATACATACATATACATATACATATACATATACATATACATATACATATATATGTCACCCAGAATAGAGGAGGTTCTAGCTGACAGGGAATTTACAATGAGTCAAAGATGAGGGAAATAAAAGGTAACAGTTGTATCTTCAAGACCAGTTGCAGTCATTGGGATCTGAGTCCTTCCCACTCACCTGGTTTTTGTAGTGTCCCTATAGAAGGTATTTCTATAGAGATACCTAGAGAAGGTATTTCTAGATAAGCTAAACTTACTACAGGAAGCAAGTGGGTGTGAGTGGCACAAAATAAGCTGTTCTGGATGCTGTGGTGCCCACAAGAATTACCCTCCAGGCTTGAGGCATCTTCCTTCTGCTGACATCTCACATCTAATTCGCTTTCCAGGAATTTTCCTTAGACAGACAGCTTCCTCTGTTTTCTCTTTAGGTTCTGTTGCCAAACTCTGGTTCCTTCAGGGTAATGAGATCTGGTATCCTCCCACTGGTCCAAGACAACTCTGGAAATTGTCCAGCTCCAGAGTTCTCCATATAATCGGCTTCCATAAAATTTTCCTTTATTATTATTATTATTATGCATTAGAGTTTAGCATACTTTTTTCCCAAGTCTGCCTCTCTTGAAAATCTCCTAAAACACCTCCTGCATAAAAATTTCTGCCTCAGAATCTTAGATTGGAATAATTCAGTCTAAAGCAATAGGAAAATTGCATGAATAGGATGAATATTTTTGAGTGTGTTGTTCAGTTCAGTTCAGTCGCTCAGTCGTGTCTGACTCTTTGCGACCCCATGAATCGCAGCACACCAGGCCTCCCTGTCCATCACCAACTCCCAGGGTTCACTCAGACTCACATCCATCGAGTCAATGATGCCATCCAACTATCTCATCCTCTGTTGTCCCCTTCTCCTCCTGCCCGCAATCTTTCCCAGCATCAGAGTCTTTTCCAATGAGTTAACTCTTCGCATGAGGTGGCCAAAGTACTGGAATTTCAGCTTGACCATCATTCCTTCCAAAGAAATTCCTGGGCTGATCTCTTTCATAATGGACAGGTTGGATCTCCTCGCAGTCCAAGGAACTCGCAAAAGTCTTCTCCAACACCATAGTTCAAAAACATCAATTCTTCAGCGCCCAGGCTTCTTCACAGTCCAACTCTCACATCCATACATGACCACTGGAAAAACCATAGCCTTGACTAGACGGACCTTAGTCAGCAAAGTAATGTCTCTGCTTTTGAATACGCTATCTAGGTTGGTCATAACTTTTCTTCCAAGAAGTAAGCGTCTTTTAATTTCATGGCTGAAATCACCATCTGCAGTGATTTTGGAGCCCAAAAATATAAAGTCTGACACTGTTTCTAATGTTTCCCCATCTATTTCCCATGAAGTGATGGGACCAGATGCCATGATCTTCATTTTCTGAATGTTGAGCTTTAAGCCAACTTTTTCGCTCCCCTCTTTCACTTTCATCAAGAGGATTTTTAGTTCCTCACCACTTTCTGCCATAGGGAGGTATCATCTGCATGTCGGAGGTTATTGATCTTTCTCCTGGCAATCTTGATTCCAGCTTGTGTTTCTTCCAGTCCAGAGTTTCTCATCATGTACTCTGCATATAAGTAAATAAGCAGGGTGACAATATACAGCCTTGATGTACTCCGTTTCCTATTTGGAACCAGTCTGTTGTTCTATGTCCAGTTCTAAGTGTTGCTTCCTGACCTGCATACAGATTTCTCAAAAGGCAAGTCAGGTGGTCTGGTAATCCCATCTCTTTCAGAATTTTCCACAGTTTATTGTGATCCACACAGTCAAAGGCTTTGGCATAGTCAATAAAGCAGAAATAGATGTTTTTCTGGAACTCTCTTGCTTTTTCCATGATCCAGAAGATGTTGCCAATTTGATCTCTGGTTCCTCTGCCTTTTCTAAAACCAGCTTGAACATCAGGGAGTTCACGGTTCACGTATTGCTGATGCCTAGCTTGGAGAATTTTGAGCATTACTTTACTAGCATGTGAGATGAGTGCAATTGTGTGGTAGTTTGAGCATTCTTTGACATTGCCTTTCTTTGGGATTGGAATGAAACTGACCTTTTCCAGTCCTGGGGCCACTGCTGAGTTTTCCAAATTTGCTGGCATACTGAGTGCAGCACTTTCACAGCATCAACTTTCAGGAGTTGAAACAGCTCAACTGTAATTCCATCACCTCCACTAGCTTTGTTCGTAGTGATGCTTTCTAAGGCCCACTTGACTTCACATTCCAGGATGTCTGGCTGTAGATTGGTGATCACACCATCATGATTATCTTGTTTGTGAAGCTCTTTTTTGTCCAGTTCTTCTGTGTATTCTTGCCACCTCTTCTTAATATCTTCTGCTTCTGTTAGGTCCATACCATTTCTGTCCTTTATTGAGCCCNAATTATATAATTTACTAAATATTTATATAATTTTCATATTTATATGATTTGATTAAAATAGCAACAGGATACATATCACTAATTTTCAAATTCAAGTTTTAAAATCTACAATCGTTTTAAAATACTCCACTTTATCTCTGAGATCTGAGACCTTATTTAGTTGATAATGCCTTCATGAATTATATAAAAATCATGAGCCTAAACAACTTCATATTCTAATGCTTCTACTGTAGCTGCTATTACTTTGTACATGAAAGGAGCAAAGAGAATGAATTCTTGAACCATTTACTCAATTCCTGCGTGTGTGTGTGTGCATGTGTGTTTGTGCTCTGTCTTTCAGTCCTGTCCAACTCCTTGCAACCCTATGGACTATAGCCCACCATGGTTGCCTGTCTGAAGAATTTTCTGGGCAAGAATACTGGAGTGGGTTGCCATTTCCTACTCCACAGAATCTTTCCAACTCAGGGATCAAACCTGCAGCTCTTACATTTCCTGCATGAGCAAGTGGATTCTTTACCACTGTGCCATCTAGATATTTTCACCAAATAAATAATAGAAAATAAGATATAATCATAAGTCAAATCTATTTTCACAGGTATTACAATATGTATACCGTATGAAGGTATATTAATTTGATAGAATGAATTACTCAGTTATAGGGAAAGATGGTCAGTTTCCATAACCACTATGACAGTCTTTCATAGACATTTTGGAAAAGACCTTCATAATCCTCACACAAACCTCCAACACACAGCTCCAATAGGCAATGCCTGTCTTCTCTGACTACCTAATTAAGTAACTAACTAATGCTATGTCAACTAATGGATGATGTGAAGACCATTGGAGGCGTGTATACACACACACGTACACACGTGCTCACGCACACACAAACACACCCATTCCTCCAAGTTAAGAGTTTGCCAATAGAGACTTATGTTTTGATTGTTAAAGAGAGGCTGAAAAGATGTCACATACTTTCAGTCTCATCAGTTACTGGCTTAAATCTAACAGAAATGACACCTGAAATTGGAATCTGGGGAATGAGACTATATTGGAAGATAACTTGGAATACACCAAAAACAGAGTTTTCTGATCTATAAATGTTACTTTTCACTAGTTCTTTAGGCATTATACATTTTATTTGTTAGTCGCTATACCTGGGAAAACATTTGTGCCATAGGTAAAACTGTTGTAGTGTCACTATAAAGTAGGTACTGTGGTGTTTCTTAAATTACACAGTTTTGACAATAGGAAGTCAGTGTGTGAACTCAGAAAAATGAGGAACGGATGATGACAGTGTTAAATCAATCATTTCTTAAGTCTCCAGGCATTGGTAGCCACTGGTACTGAGAAAGACTATTGCCTTTCAAGATCCTTAGAATTCATGGCTCTAAGCACAGCCTTGGGAAGTGAGAAAATAAAATGAGGCAAAGAGCCCTATAGTGTGAGAACAAATATGACTATAACAAGATAATAAGAATGCTGAAGAATTTAGCAAAGCACGTAAAACTCTATTCCTTCTCTCTTTTCCCTTTCTTTTTTTCCCTGTCCTTCCTTTGCCTTCCTCTCTCCCTCTCTCCCTCTGTCTCTCTCTCTCTCCCTCACACACACACACCACATACACACATACCACACTATCCTCATCATCTGCTCTTCATTGAAAGGAAAATAAAAGGGGATGAGATTACTGTATTCGTAATTAACAAAGAGAACAAACCTTTGAAAACCTCAACTCCTCCCTTCTCAACATCTCGTTTCACTAATTCTTCATTCACTCAATCTATTACTGAACATAATTTTCTAAATGTCATCAAGAATTAAACATAATAATTTCACAAATAAAAATTAAGGCTTTGGAAATAAATAAACCTAGTGAAATCTAAATCACTAATGTAAATTTGATTACCAAGCTGAGAGTAGAAATGTCCATCTAGTTTTGGCAGAATTTTTCAATGTAAAGGTAGTTTACTAAGAGTAATATGGAAGTGTAGTTTCAGATTATGTTAACATCTGGAAGAGGTAAACAGGCAGGGACATATAGATCTTAAAGAAACAACTGTTTTGCCTTAGGAAGATTTAAGAGAGAAAAGCTCTTGGTGAGAGCGATACAGAATTTCTACCCTATTACTTTCATTTATTGTCAATAGATTATTGACTCTAAATGAATATCTCTGCTGAGAAAAGCCTCTGGAGTTCTAGACCTACACACCCACAGGCCAGGGGGGTAGCTCCATTTCCATCTCAATGTGTTTAAAACTGAAACCCTCTTCCTGACTTGAACCTGTTCTGCGATCTATAGTAAAATGGCAGCATTGTCATCCAGTTTCCCAAGCCAGAAACCTGAGCTTCAATTTTAAAGTGATCATATATTCTTTTCATTAGTGTCCCCTTTCACTCTCAAAAATATATTCGTTTGTATAATAAATTATAGGATTACCTTAATCATCTTTGTCTCTTCTCTTTCACTTTCAACTTGCATCAGTATGCTACTGTCTCTCCCCTGGGGGAAAAAATTACACAGAATATTTGAAGCATCTTGCAAAGCAGGGAGCATATCTATGCTGTTTAATTTTATATTCTCAGTCCAGTGGGGCACCTGTGTGAGCTTGTAAATGTTTGTTGTTTAAATGAATTATCCAGTGATCCTAACCTGAGACACACCATTATACTGGACCTAGTAGATCTGTCCTTCTGTTTCCCTCACGCCATCCTTGGTGGGAGCAGTAACGGTAGTAAATGGTAGTACATGGCCAGTCTGGGCTTCCCTGATGCCTCAGCAGATAAAGGAACCACCTGCAATGCAGGAGACACAGGAGATGTGGGTTTGAACCCTGGGTCAAAAAGATCCTCTGGAGAAGGAAATGGCAACCCACTCCAGTATTCTTGCCAGAAAAATCCCATGGACAGAGAAGCCTGGCAGGCTACAGTCCAAAGGGTTGCAAACAATCGGACATGCCTGAGTGACCAAGCATGCAAAGATTTGGAATCTGACTCAAATTCAACAGATGGACCCTATCCTAAGAACTTCGAATTAGTACTAAGAGATTCAAGGATCAGTCTGACTGCTTCCTCAAAAAGAGATAATGCAAACTGAGAATGTGGGAAACAGTGGATGCTTGCCTCAAAGGGGAATGGTGAATGATGCTGACATGCAGAGACAAAAAGGGGTCAGAAAGCAGGCTTTAAGAGAAGCCCTCCATGGGGCCCCTTCCATGCTCCCAGGCCTTGGCTCTGTTCTGTGATTTCTGTAAACTTAAAATAAGCCCTCCTTTTATAAGATAGCTCTAGAGGAACTTTCTTTCTATTCTTTTCTTTTTTTAACTTATAACCTGAAAAAACTTAATTAATTCAGTCTCACTATCATCTGTGAAGATTTTTCAAAATAAAAATGACAGAGTCCACCCCAGGAGATTCTAACTCAGCTTGAGACTCAGTGGGAATGGAACAGGAGCTTGGCCTCTCTCACGATATTTTTAACAGTTTCACGGATCATTCTGATGCTCAGCCAGGGTTGAAAACCACTGAACTCTACTATGTGTTGTAGGGAAATATATATATATATATATATATATATATATATATATAAAAATGACAGTAACCCAGTACTCCAGGAATTTTAAATTTCATGAATTACATTGGACATTCATATGTAAATAAGACTTGAGCATGCTTTCAAAGGAATGTATCAAATGTTGGAACTGTTTAGAAGTATGGAATAATATGATGGAAATGGGACACTGGAATTATAGCAAACTTTCTTTTAGAAAAATGCGTTTATCTCAATCTCAAAAGTACCTTTCAGTACTATACATTAGAAAACTAATTAACCTCTTAATAACATAAAAATGATAGTCATTTAGGTAAAGATGACATAATTTGAGATTAAATAAAAGTGTCAAAATGCTCAAATCATGCAAATAAATTGTAAATTAGGATTCACTTCTTGAAATGTTAAGACCATAAAATTGAAATTTTCATTTGATGTATTGCCAGATGAACCCATCCTATGTAAATGCTATATATCTGCTCTGGGCCATTCCTCTCTGAATTATATGCTATTCATCATCTTGACATTACTAAAATAGCATAAATTCTACTGATAAAGATAATGCATTTTAAATGTCATTGCTGTTATTGTTTATGTTTTGATGTGCACTGAAACAGGGTCTTGAAAAGGTGCAATATGTAAATAATATATTGACCAACAATACAATATGATCCCAGAGAAAAAACATAAATGTGTAATAATTTTTCTCCATCAAATAACTTGCTTATACCTCATAACAATTCTCTGTATGAGGAAGTGTACACAGAGATGTTGTTTACAAGATCAGAACCATACAGGTCTCTCAACTCCTAGAATACCCCTGTCCACTTATTTAAGCATTCATCTATGTTTTGTACAGCATAAAAACTGCACATTTCTTCTGAAGGGAAACACTTGCTTTCCCTCAATTGCACTTTATAATCCTGAATTTCATACCATTTGTTATGCTTTTGTGGCCATAATTTTTTAAGTATGATCACTCAAAAATGTTTCTTTTTCAGACATTATCACTGTTTGTAAATTTCCATCAATATATAAAACCTCAACACACAATTAATTAATTTATAGTGGTTTAGGGGCTTCCTTGGTGGCTCAGATGATAAAGAATTTGCCTACAATTCAGGAGAGCTGGGTTTGATCCCTGGATTGGGAAGATCTTCTAGAGAAAGGAATAGCTACCCATTCCAGTATTCTTGCCTGGAAAATCCAGTGAACAAAGGAGCCTGGCAGGAGATAGTCCATGGAGTCGCAAAAGAATCAGACATGAGTGACTAAGCACACACGCATATTGGTTTAGGAACCAGAAGGTAGAAGTGAATCTCCTATATAAGGAGTAACCCACTTTGTAGGGTCTAGTTCTCAACCTTACAGGCATAGAATGAAATGTTCATTTGCTGAGTATTTTGTTCACATTTACTAATCATACAGTGCTTGCTCTGTGACCACAAGGGTTAAGATAGGGCGGGAAGTGGGAGGGAGGTTGAAGAGGGAGGGGACATATGTATACCTGTGGCTGATTCATGTTGATACATGGCAGAAGCCAACACAATATTGTAAAGCAAGAATCCTCCAATTAAAAATAAATTTAAATTTAAAAAATGTTTACCAATCATATGCATTGCTATTTTTCTGAACTGCATTTTCAATTTTTTTTTATTCAATTATTTTCTATTGCAGAACTCAGTAGTTTATCATTGATCTTTAATAATTTTGCTTCATAAATCTTTATCATATGCATTGCTATTATTTTCCTAGTTTTCTGTTTTTCTTTGATTTGGTATTTGCTTTTCAGTTGTACAGTTTTAAATATTTGTAAAATTCAAACTATCAGGGTTTTTTGTCTTTAGTGACTTATTTGTCCTGACCATTCTTCAGAATATTTATTATAGATAATGTAGAAATAAATTTCAGTCCAAAAAAGCATGGCTAAAGTTAGCTATATCAATAGAGATTTGGTCAGTCACCTGTTTTGCTTCTTAGCAGGACATACATGGTTGAGCACTCCTTCTTTCTTGACATTTTTTCTTTGTTTTCCATGACAGTAAAACCTGTTAGTTTTCATCTTTTCTCTCTTGCCCCTCTTTTTCTGACTTCTTCACAGGGACATCTTACTTTACATACAATAAATACCACAAATCCTTCATATTTGGCCCTAGGATGACTCTGGCATCATTTTGCACTCTCATCCTTGGATGCCTCATAGAAACTAATGAATTTAACTGCTATATATGGCTTATTGTTTACTCACATCTTTACAGCTCCAGCCTGAATCATTCATCTGAACTCCACATATATTCAACTGTCTACTTTTCATATGTACTCATAACTCAAAGTATCTGAAACTCAGAAGTATGAAACTGAGACCTTTTTTCCCTCCACTCCCTGGTCAATGTGATCCTCTTCTGATATGAACTAACTTATGGATGCTGTCAACATGTACCTGATATTCAGAAATTTAGGAGCCTCTTGACAACACATTTTCTTTTATACTTACACTCAGTGTATTGTTAAGTGAAGGTACAATTATCCCTCTTGGATTCACCTATTAATCTCTATCTTTGTAAATTACTATCAGATTTCACCTGGATCACTTCAATAGTTGAAATCAGGAATCAGTAAGCTTTTTCTGTCAAGGGCCATGTAATAAGTATTTTAGGCTTTTTGAACTTTGCTATGTCTGTTGCAATTATTAATGCTGAGGTTGTAATGACAATAGCAGTAAGAGGTGAGATATTAATGAAATGAATAAGCATGGCTATGTTCCAATAAAACTTTGTTTATGAACAATTAAATTTGCATTTCATATAATTTTATGACATGAATATTATTCTTCAATTTTTCCTTCAAACATTTAAAACTGTGGAAACTAATTTTAAGTCCTGGATTGAAAAGAAAAGCAGGTGATAGGCTGGATTTGACCCTGCTGCAGCTAGGTCGCTTCAGTCGTATCTGACTCTGTGCGATCCCATAGACAGCAGCCCACCAGGCTCCCTCGCCCCTGGGATTCTCCAGGCAAGAATACTAGAGTGGGTTGCCATTTCCTTCTCCAATGCATGAAAGTGAAAAGTGAAAGTGAAGTCACTCAGTCGTGTCCGACTCTTAGCGACTTCATGGACTGCAGCTTACCAGGCTCCTCTGTCCATGGGATTTTCCAGGCAAGAGTACTGGAGTGGGGTGCCATATATTGGCATGATTTATGTCAGAGAATGTTTTGCCTATCTTGTTTTCTAGGTGTATAGATCCTTAATTTGCTAATCCTTGTCTTAAGTGGTCCTCCACCTTCTACTGCATATCTTTTAGATTTATTGTTAACACTGCAGGAAGAGGAATCTTGTGGAATTCAAATCTAATTATGTCAGACTCCTGCTCAATAATTTTCCTCTGTTTTTAAGGCAAATGTAAAGCATTTTGATGTTGTTTCAAGGCTCTGTAGGATCTGATTCTTACCTTTTTATTTATACTATCTTGATGGACATTTCATATCATACTCCAAGCATTTCTCTCTCCAATAATTTTTGACCAGAGCTTCTTATCAGTATAACATGGAAATTCTGGCTCTTAATTTTCATGTCCTACCTGACATACAGAATATGATGATCAAGTATATATTAGCAAAGTTTAGCTAGAAGTTCTTTTACAAACTGTTTATGCAAAGTGAATTTTATATCTTTGCTTTCCTGCATTTCAATTTATAAAAAATAATATATTTTCTCATTGTTAGATCCTATATGATACTCATGTGGTGTCATTCAGTTATAATCTTCAAGACAGCATCTAACTCTGTGTAATGTATTTTAAAATCTCTTGCTAAACATTTGGCA
>SJYQ01002016.1:525519-547318 GCA_006410935.1 Redunca redunca | reverse complement strand
TTGGATCTCCTTGCAGTCCAAGGGACTCTCAGGAGTCTTCTCCAACACCACAGTTCAAATGCATCAATTCTTCAGCACTCAGCCTTCTTCACAGTCCAACTCTCACATCCATACATGACCACAGGTAAAACCATAGCCTTGACTAGACAGACCTTATTCAGCAAAGTAATGTCTCTGCTTTTGAATATGCTATCTAGGTTGGTCATAACTTTTCTTCCAAGGAGTAAGCGTATTTTAATTTCACGGCTGCAGTCACCATCTGCAGTGATCTTGGAGCCCCCAAAAATAAAGTCTGACACCGTTTCCACTGTTTTCCCATCTATTTCCCATGAAGTGATGGGACTGGATGCCATGATCTTCGTTTTCTGAATGTTGAGCTTTAAGNGGCTGCAGTCACCATCTGCAGTGATCTTGGAGCCCCCAAAAATAAAGTCTGACACCGTTTCCACTGTTTTCCCATCTATTTCCCATGAAGTGATGGGACTGGATGCCATGATCTTCGTTTTCTGAATGTTGAGCTTTAAGCCAACTTTTTCACTCTCCACTTTCACTTTCATCAAGAGGCTTTTTAGTTCCTCTTCACTTTCTGCCATAAGGGTGGTGTCATCTGCATATCTGAGGTTATTGATATTATTAGGGCCCTACATATTCATGCTGCCTTACCTGGGCAAGGTAAGGCAAGGTATTTGCCTGTCTACTTGGAAAAAAAAAAACATAAGAAATCAGAGGAGTCAGACTTGTAAAAGATAAGTTCAGCAATCCAGGTATGTTGCTGCTTAAATTGCCCTCCTCCCTGGTGGAGGGCACAGCAACCCACTCTAGTATTCTTGCCTAGAGAATCCCATAGACAGAACAGCCTGGTGGGCTACAGTCCATAGGGTCGCAAAGAGTCTGTCACGACTGAGTGACTTAGTATGCACGTATGCTGCCCTTACAATCTAGGAGCAGGAAAGTACCCAAGGTATTAAAAATGCTGGCCCTTTCATCAAGGCAGGTGGCCTTTATTACCAAATTTTATTTTCTGCATATATTTTTTTAGCTCAAAGTAATACATGCACCTTTTAAAAGTCCAAGTATAAAGAAAAACAACTGACCCCTTCTTTACTTCTCCCTATCCCCAAGTCTCTATCCCCTAAATTTTGTTACTATTTTTTCTGGCACCTGCCAAACTGGTTATTGATTTAAGACATTGACAATGCCCTTATATTATTGTGTAAGAAGAGGCTTTAGACTTTCCCTTATTAGCTCTTTTTTAATGCCAGCTTTTGTCCCTCTTGTCCTGTGCCTTGGAAGTCCTTGGGTATAGAACTTCTAGTTCAATTTTTCTACCAAGTACGTCTCTGTTCTTTTGCAGGGAGTGAGAGTGGCAGATGCTTGGCTGCACTGGATTGGAAAGGGGTCCTGTGGTTAAAGAGTGTTGCAAACTCTTTCAATTCTTTCTTATTTTAGTCCATGTTTCATCTCACCTCTATCACATCTGGTCTTTAGTGTGAGAGCCCTTCAACTGAGACTAGGTTGCTTGCCTTAGATGTTCCCTTTCCATCATGTATCCACTTCCAGCATCTGTAAACTATGCTGTCAACCCCTATCTGACATTTTTTTTAATACTATATTTCTTTACTCTGAATTTACCCAGATTTCAGAAAGAAGAATAGATAAATGTGTATATACAATGTACCATGTTTAACCTCAAATCTCATGCATAGATAATATAATCCATTTATTGCTTCATTGGATCACTTCTGTATAGACTGAGAGTCACCAGTTTTCGTTTTTATAGACAATATTCTTATTGCTTTGATTTTGATAGCATAAAGAGAGGAGTAAAACAAGCACTTTCATACATTGATTGTGACCCTGTAAACTGGTACAACCCTTTCAGAAAACAATTTAGCAGTATGTTCTCAAAAGCAATTAAATTTTTAATACTCTTGGGCTTAGTAAAATTCTCCTTCTAAATGTCTGTTTCTAGGAAGCAACTTAAATACAAGAATGAGAAAATTATGCACAAATATATTTTTATGCACTTATTATGAAAGTATAAAATAGGCAATAATCTCATACTATCAGTAAGAAAATGGCTACAAGGCACAAACACCAGATAGTTGTTTGACGGATATTTATGTATTGTTTACAAAGACTGTGTGAAAACAGTTGGAAGTTGGAACCTGGGCTGAAGGCTCACTCAAAATAGTTAGAATTTCAATGTGAACAGTTTTCTTTTNTTCAATGTGAACAGTTTTTTTTTTTTTCCAAAGAGAGAAAAAAACCCAAGAAATATGTTTATTAAGGATGTATTTACACATTATTAGTATGTTAGAGTAGAAAAGCAGTTATTTGGTCTTGGACAAAACTTAAGTATTTAAATACTTAAGTATTTAAAATATATTCTAAGAATTAATTCTTAGAAAACCGTAAGCTATGTTTTACAAAACAGAATTCAAGTACTTGAAAAACACAAGGCAATTTGGTTCAAAAGTACTTGGGATGTATTGGAATCAACATAGCTTATTTTTATAGCAGTGCTAAATAGTTTCTGAATGTCTAGTTTGATAATGATGCATGCATGTTCTTACTCCAGGGGACAGTGAAGCTAATTACTTTGGAACATTGGTGTTTTGAATTTTTGCCAAGATTTCTTGAGAATAGTACAAACCACTTCATATATATTAACCCATTTATTCACATCATTTCTTGCTAATACAGGTATGAAGTAAATAGTTTCCCAAATTTATAATTTGTAAACCACAAAGAATATTTGGCAGCTTGTCAAAATCTATATTTCATAGAATCCACCTCTCTTGTACCCTAAGTCAATAGTTCTTTGCACTGGCCTTCACTGTCATTTCATTGGATTGAAAAGAGATTCTTCTAGAGAGAGGAGATTAACCTCTCAATTCCTGGTAATGATGTTAGAGTATTAAAATATATATAAATATATATATATAGTGAGCCTGAAGCAGATAAGAATATTTATTATCAATTTTGTTGTTTGAACGAAGTTTCCGATTGAGATTCAGTGACTGAGCCTTTGTGACAATATCACTTTAAGTGAATCAGAATGACTTTATGGCCTATGAAACAAAATGAAGTATCACTATATCTTTTATATTATCACATAAACACAGAGAAAATAACTAACGAGATATTTTTCTGATTTTCTAGGGAAGAGTGTTTATTTAAAATATTTTTAAAAGGAATTCATTCTTCCTGATAACCACTGACTACCTTAGTCACACTAATTATAAGTATTTCATTGTTTAAGATGAAAATCTGACCCCTAATTAGTATTGTATTTTGAGTGATTCTCCTATGTAGACAGAATTCCATTTTATTGACTACTGTCACAGCATTTCAAACTAGGCAATATCTGTTTCCGTTTTCCCAAAAAGGCTTTACTAATACTACATTAGTGCTATAAATATAATACAATTTCTTAAAGGAAAATCCTATAAAATATCTATATGTTTATAAATGCCTGTCTATAATTCTGTTTGAAATAGTGCCCTTTAATTCGATGTTAAAATATATATGTGCAATGACTTTGTGTGAATGTATATTTAAGGTTAAATGCTTAAAGAACATTATGATACTTTTCATTTCAAGAGGTGCTGTTATCACTAGGGTGGAGATGGAATTATAATAGGAACTGGAGGCATGAATAAATGTCCTTCCTTCCTATAGTGGTTTATACTAGTAGCAATAATACAGTCATCTTCTTTAGCCCCAGTCATGTGATGACTGCAGACAAAAAGCAAAGAAATGTGTAACCTTGGGTAAGCTGAAGGATTACCAAAAGTGGGGCATGTTCCTTAATGAAACATCAGGTTCTTGTGATAAGGCAGGAAAGGAAATAAAATTACATTAAGAATAAGATTTAAGTCAGTAATTCCACTGTGCTACCAGCTGTCAGACTTCCATAGGAAGAGCTTTTCTAACAGGAAAAATAACAGTGTCTGTACTCACAAATCATCAATACAGCATTTTGAAAAATATGCCAAGTTTTGTTGGAAATGTATTCAAATACATTGGCTGTCTTCCTTCAAGACTCTCATCAAATAATCAAATCTTTCTAAGAGTTTTTCTTGATGTATTACTTCTCCCCAATAGATTGTTGCTCAAATTTCAGGATTTTTTTTTTGCTATTTTGTGCTCTTAATTTTCAACAAATATCTCTGTTGTTCCATAACGTGTTCATATTTATATCTTCCGCTAAGCCAGAAGCTCTTTAATGTCTGGAGCTGTTTTACTTATCTTAATATTCTAGGTGAGAATCACAGTGCCATATAGATAATCAATTCTAAGTAAGTGCTTTAAAATAATTTTTTATTGGCAAGCATTAATATTTACCAAGTCCCTACTATGTGCCAACTACAATAGTAAGCACTGGGGATTCTGCAGTAAAGCCCTTTATAGAACTTTAATAATAAAGTTAGATGATATATAATATATAAATATATATTACATACAATGTATTTCTATTACATATAGATACGTATTTATATCAGCAGAATTTACTGTTTGTTCCAAATGGGACAAATAGACTCCTGAATTCCTTTTTTGACTAGTTACTTTAGAAAACTTACAATTACAAATGCTTTTTCTGCCTCCTAGAGATAGAAATCTCTTACCACTCAGAACTGTCTTCTCAAGAACCTGAGAACCATTCTGTTTGAAATGCAAACATTCAAGGAGATAACTCTCACTCTAGTTCCCAGTACATGTGGGAGGGAAAGGCCCAACTTTGGCAGGCACTCGTTTTAACTTGCAACACTGCCCCCTGTCTTAAAGATACCATCTTTTTGCTTCTCCTCTGGATAAATTCCAGTTGACAAACGTGTATGGCCTTGGCACATGGACCAGCTCCTCTCAGTACCTTAGTGCCCCTACTTTAGCACAACTCATCCTTTACAAAGTCACCTGCTTTTGTTTCAGTGAAGTTGAGTTCATTTCACCCTGAGTCCTTTTCCCCATGACATTAGTCATTGCTGAATAACATCTAGCCTCGGCACTTAGTGCCTGTGGGGGATGATCTCTCAGGCAGAGAGAAAGGCTCTTAGCTGGAGTTTGCTCAGTAATTTTGAGGAACATCACAGGGCAAGGAAGCTGAGGAAGAGGGAAAGAGTGGCAGAGTGGTGGGAATGAGCTCAGATAGTACTGGGCTGTATGCCCTGGTTAGAACTTTGAATTTTAGGTAAGATAGCCATTCGAAGAGCTTGAGCAAGAAATATCATGATCTGATTTACTTTCCAAGAGTCCCTATGCCTGCAGAATAGAGAATAGGCTGGTAGCAAGTTGGCAACAAAAAAGGAAGAAGAAAGGCCAGTTAGTAGATAATGGAGATGCCCAGAAGAAAAAGCATAGATTGGACCACGGTGGTGGTGAGGATATTGTGAAGTGGTTGGACTCTGAATAGAATTTTGAGGAAAAGCTGACAGAATTTGCTGTTGAATTGGATTTGAGGTATGAGAGGAAAAAAGGAGTCACTGTTGCATGAATATCAAGCAATAGATTCAGCAGGAGAAATAAATACATCCATTCCACATTTAACTACTAGAGGCCACTCTTTTAGAAATAGCACAAGCTTAGCTTTCACATAATGTCAAATTGTAATCCTTGGAAAATAAAATATCCACTGAAAGCTGACAGAAAAAAAAATTGAAGTTCAGTGTATATTCTCTGAATTTTTATAAGAGTTAGATTCAAAACAAAGTTGTAGCAAAGTTTCTGATAGCTTATGATAATTGTGTCTAACAGGTCAGAGGTGGATAGAATTACATGCCATCTACAATTTTCCATACCTTTTTGATAAAAGAAAAGCATCTCAACTTCTGGCCATAACTGTGGTCCTCTTGGCACCAGCTGGATTAATTGCCAATATCTTACTAATAACTCAATGTACCTTTTGCACAAGTCAGGCATTTTAGTTCTGCATTAGAGATGACTTGATGTGCATGCTTTGACACATGTGCAGAAAATAGTCCAAAGTAAATAAGCTAGTCTACTCTATAGAATTTGGAAAAATTGTAACTACTCAGAACAATAGGGAACGTTGCTCTGATGGCAAATAAGCAAGATGAACCTAAAGTAATGATTTGCTCACCTTCACTTGTTTTTACAGACAATATCTTGAATAATAAATGCTTATACAACTGTAAAGGAATAATAGAAAATATATCCAGGAGAGACCACTTAAAAGTGTTTCTATAGCCAAGAATTTTCTAAAGCCTTTGTGTTGAATCTGGGAAACACAGAGTTTAGAAAAAGGATTAAAAAGAGATCTCAGGGTTCAACTAAAATCCCCATGTCTAAAATATAATTCCAAATTAAACCATTTAAAAAGCAATCACACGAGAGCCTATTTTAGCTGCATTGGGAAATCTAGGATAGCCCCATTCAGTGGTCCTCAACATTTTTGGCACAGGGGACTGGTCTTGTGGAAGATAATTTTTCCACTGACCAGGGTGGGAATGGTGTGAGGATGATTCAAGTGATTAATTTATTGTGTTCTTTATTTCTATTATTTTACACTGTGACATGTAATGAACTAATTATACAACTCACCATAATGCAGAATCAGAGGGAGCCCTGAGCTTTTTTTCCTGCAATTAGATGGTTCCCTCTGGGGGTTATGGAGCCAGTGACACCCAGAGCATGTTGTTTGTGTCCAGTCTACTTCATAATCTCATTTTGGTTGCTGTCACTGTACAAAACCCTGCTTCACAAAGATAGGATGTTGGAAATGGAAGCAGACTATTCGGTGCGTTTTGTGGCAATCTCAGGATATGCTACCTTGACTGAAATACAGAATTTATAGAGATTTGAAGTTGTCTCAATCATACTTATAAGCCAGCATCATTTGTAATCTCAAGCAGTTGATATTTTTTTGCATGGACAAAGTCAGTTCACCTGGTTTATTCACAAGTGAGTCGTGGATCCATTCTTTCCCAGTTTGAGGGTCTTGTGTGGCTGGGAAGTAATGCTCAGACTCTTTTGAAAGCTGAGATGGATGCAGCTTTCTCTCCATGCACTAGCAGGGAGAAAGAAGACACTAGTCTTTCACTTTCAAAACGCCTGTTAATGTTTGAAATGTGCCAAATCCCAGTGTTCGCTCATTACCCCCATATTTCCAGTTTACCTCTGAATGCAGCCACTTTATCTGCTGACTTTTACACAGTTGCTGTCCTCTCCTGAAGTGACAGATTAAGTTCACTGTGCAGGTTGTGTATGTCATACAAACAAGCAAGCTTTGGACCCATCTATGTCACTGAAATGTGCTGCCAGTGGTGACTGTTTTTCAAAAGAAATCTCTGGAACAGTTATCATAATTCAAAACTCTAGCCAATGGTTTACCTTGAGAAAGCCATCTCACTTCTGCGTGTAAGAGAGGATGTGTGTGCATGGCATCCGTCTCCTGACAGACCTGCATGCACTGACATGAGTTAAGGGCATGTACTTTAATATGGTTGATCATTTTAATCACATCCTGCAAAACACTAAGTTCAGGTGACATTTTTCAGCTAACCATCATTTCTCTGTAGGTGACACAGTGCATAGACTCACAATCAGAAGTGACCTCTTTGACCCAAGGAGAGAAGCCAGAAAGTCATCCAGTCATGGCAGCTGTTCCATCTATGAATATACCAATACAAAATGACCAATTCAAATTCCCTGATGCATAATCATTCCAAGACTTGAATAGTTCTGCAGCTGTGGTGTTGGTTGGCAACAAAAGGGCACATAACATACCCTCTTGCACATCCTCTGAGAAATATATTGCACTGAAACAAGCATCGTTGCCTTGTCAACATTAGTAGACTCATCCACCTGGATTGTGCATTGCAATGACTCATTAATCCTCTCTAACAATTGTGCCTCAGTATACTCTGCTGTTTCATCAATTCATCTAATTATGGTGCTAGCCAAAAGAGGAACAGATGCAATCTTTTGAACTGCAGACTCTCCTGAAAGTTCAAGACAAATGTCCTTGGCAGCAGGCAGGATAGACTCTTCACCCACAGTAAAGGGCTTTTTAGCTCTAGCAATGTGGTTAGACACTAAGAATGATGCTCTCGATGCAGAAACATTTGATAAAATGGCAGCTTTCAATAACTGCTTCTGCTTTTCATGTTCACATTAAAAAAAAACAAAAACAAAACTCCAAAGGCTTGTCTTTTAATGCATAGTACTCAGTCTCCATGTGGCACAGCAGTTTTGAAGGTTTCATGGCTTCATTTGGACAGCTAGTTGCCACATATTGTACAAAGCATGCTTGGAGAATGTGAATCGCTTGTTGAAATGAATCTGTAACTTAAGAAGGACTCTTGGTATTTTCTTTTAAATGCAGCTTTCCTTTTGTTGTCAGTCTTCTGCTGTCTCATCACTGGGTCTTTCCCGCTTTACAAAGAGGGTCCCCAGTGATGTTTGTTTTTCACTTATTTTTGCTAAGATTAACTCGTGGGCTAACGAAAACTGTGATTGAGACAAGTGTGCAGGCAACTGATGGAAGTGGTAAACAAAATAATGGGCAGGCCATTCAAGGACTAAAAAGTACTGGATTCTGAAAAGTCTGCCACCAGATGCAGGTTTACAGCTGAAGTACATTAACTCACTTGCCACTATAAAACCTGCCACCACATGCCGCTTAATTGTCACTTGCCACTCACTGATAGGGTTTTGATATGAGCCTGTAAGCAACTGATTAATTATGGTCTCTGTGCAGTCAAACACAATGCCCTGAGTGTTAGCATCACTTCCTCAGCATTAGATTCTCCTACAGAATGCACAGCCTAGATCCCTTGCATGCATAGTTCACAGTAGGGTTCACTGGAAGAATCTAATGCCACCATTGCTCTGACAGAAGGCAGAGCTCAGGCAGTAATGCTAGTGGTGAGGAGCAGCTGTAAATAGAGATGAAGCTTTGCTCCCTCACCTACCACTCACTTCCTGCTGTGCAGTCCAGTTCCTAACAGGCCACAGACCAGTACTGGTCCGTGGCCCAGGAGGTGGGGACCTCTGGCACCATTTATTCATCCATGCCTTGAACTTGAACTGAGATTCTTCTATATACCATCTGTAGTGACCCACACTGGATAAATCAGCACATTGGCTGAAGTGCTCATAACTACTGCCCTAAATCCCAGCAGAAATCCATTCTCTCAGCAATCTTACAAAACCTGATGTTTCCTTCACTACTTTCTTTATGGTGCTTATCTTTAGTGTCTAAAGTGAATGTATATCACATTTACATTGAATCCAAACCCTGACCTTGGGTTAGTTTTATGAAGTAATACATTCTTAATTTAGTCCTCTGTAAGGTAGATTATCGGAGAAGGTAATGGCACCCCACTCCAGTACTCTTGCCTGGAAAATCCCATGGATAGAGGAGCCAGGAAGGCTGCAGTCCATGGGGTCACTGAGGGTCGGACACAACTGAGCAACTTCACTTTCACGTTTCACTTTCATGCATTGGAGAAGGAAATGGCAACCCACTCCAGTGTTCTTGCCTGGAGAATCCCAGGGACGGCAGAGCCTGGTGGGCTGCCATCTCTGGGGTCACACAGAGTCGGACATGACTGAAGTGACTTAGCAGCAGCAGCAGCAAGGTAGATTGTAGAAGAGATAGTCCCTAAGTCCTATTTGTATGTTCCTCTCTTTATAGTGTACTAACATTTTAGTTTATAAAGAATAATCTTTAAAAACCATATGCATTTCTCCCTAACCGATCAATAATTTCAAAGACAGTCTCAGTTATCTACAAGTGACTGAGGGCCTACATAAGAGTCATAGAAAGGCTTCCAGGAATTTTTCTTTGCGTTATAAGAACCATATAACCACAACAAACTACTAAAGTAAACGTGTCATATTTTTCTTTAAAGCTTGAACAGTTTTCCAAAGTTAAAACTTCCATCAGTGGGGTACAGGATAGACTACTATGATCTCTCCTGATTTTGAACACTTTCCTATGACATCAGATTTTCAACCTTCTGATTCAGACCTTTTGTGGAAAATGTCTTACTTTTGTTTGTACTCCTTTTGGAAGCCAACTATGAAGATTAAGATATGGAATACTAGTTATCCTTATTTTATGATCAATCTATAGTTATTTCAGTGTTAAAATTTGGTCTGTAGTTGTTTCCAAAGATGGAAAAGAGAGGATCTAAATTGTAGTGTTATTTATTACTACCATCCTTTCTTTTCTTTGACACAAGAAATGCCTCCTTCTCCTCCCAATTTTTTTTTTTTTAAACAATTCTAGGCTCCCATAAGTATTGCTTTATAAAGCTATGTATAAAAATCTGAAATGAGAGGGAATAACACATTTCAGGTAAAATACACCTTTTATTCATATTTCTACCTTGGAGCAATTTATCAGTGTTATCTGAGATGCTGCAGCCCAGACTTGAGGTCCTCAGAATATCTACCAAATAAAACATAACTGTCAGCTTTTAAGTTGTGCAATTTTTTCAGTTGACACAAAAATAATCTCCAGTTTCTTTTTTCTTTCTATAGTAGGAAAAATCGTACAATTAAGTGCAAAGAGTTTCAAATTGCCTCAATTCTTGATTGTATTTGTATGAACTATTTATGCCTTAACAGTCTGAAAAAAGCAAAAGGAAATCTTGCCTTGAAAACAACAGTAGATACTCAGATTATCTCTACATTTTTATACATGACAATCAACCTTATGAAATGCAGACAGGAAGACATCAATTGAAAAAAACAGGAGGAAAAGGGAGGAAATAGGCAACAGAAACTAAAATAAGAATCAAATAATAAAGGTAACAAACAAATATAAAAACAATGGTAATTAATTTTGTCATGAAATTATAGGATAAAATGGACAATTTTCAGACATAAAAACTACATTGAGAATAAAATGGATATTCTCATACTGAAAAACAATAACTGAAACTAAATATTGAACAGTTAGACAATAATCACATTATGTACACTGAAGAAAATCATAGAATTAGAAGACATATCAAAAGAAAATATCCATACTCAGAAAGACAAAAGATGGAAAATAAAAGTTTCTGAGCGATCCTGTGAGAAACCCTGTAGAAAGATTTAACACACATTTAATTAGAGTCCAAAAGGAAAAAGAAGACAGAAGTAACATTTGAAAGATCGTTGCTGAGTTTTCATAACTAATGAAAGACATCAAGTCAGAACCTCTAGAAATGCTACAAATTTCAAGCAAGATAAATATAAATAAAATGACACANTTTTTGCTTCTGTTATGTCCATATCATTTCTGTCCTTTATTGTGCCCATCTATGCATGAAAAGTTCCCTTGATATCTCTCATTTTCTTGATGAGATCTCTAGTCTTTCCCATTCTACTGTTTTCTTCTATTTCTTTGCACTGATCACTGCGGAAGGCTTTCTTATCTCTCCTTGATAGTTTTTGGAACTCTGTATTCAAATGGGTGTATCTTTTCTCTTCTCCTTTGCTTTTCACTTCTCTTCTTTTCTCAGTTATTTTTAAGCCCTCCTCAGGGGCCTCGCATTTTTGCATTTCTTTGTCTTGGGGGTGGTTTTGATCACTGCCTCCTACAATGTCACAAACCTCTGTCCATATTTCTTCAGGCACTCTATCTATCAGATCAAATTCCTTGAGTCTATTTGTCACTTCCACTGTATAGTCATAATGGATTTGATTTAGGTCATACCTGAATAGTCTAGTGGTTTTCCTTACTTTCTTCAGTTTAAATCTGAATTTGACAATAAAAAGTTCATGATCTGAGCCACAGTCAGTTCCCGGTCTTGTTTTTGCTGACTGTATACAGCTTCTCCACCTTTGGCTGCAAAGAATATAATCAATCTGATTTTGGTACTGACCATCTGGTAATGTCCATGTGTGGAGTCTTCTCTTGTGTTGTTGGAAGACGGTGTTTGCTATGACCAGTGCATTTTCTTGGCAAAAACTCTATTAGCCTTTGTCCTGCTTCATTCTGTACTCCAAGGCCAAATTTTCCCACTACTCCAGGTATTTCTTGACTTCCTACATTTGCATTCCAGTCCCCTATAATCAAAAGGACATCTTTTGGGAGTGTTAGTTCTAGAAGGTCTTGTAGGTCTTCCTAGAACCGTTCAACTTCAGCTTCTTCAGCATTATTGGTCAGGGCATAGATTTGGATACTGTGATATTGACTGGTTTGCCTTGGAAATAAACAAAGATCATTCTGTCGTTTTTGAGATTGCATCCAAGTACTGCATTTTGGACTCTTGTTGACCATTATGGCTACTCCGAGGGATTCCTGCCCGCAGTAGTAGATATAATGGTCATCTGAGTTAAATTCACCCATTCCAGTCCATTTTAGTTCACTGATTCCTAATATATTGATGCTCCCTCTTGCCATCTCCTGTTTGACCACTTCCAGCTTGCCTTGATTCATAGACCTAACATTCCAGGTTTCTATGCAATATTGCTCTTCACAGCATCAGACTTTACTTCTGTCACCAGTCACAATGCATTGTTTGTTTTCCTGTTTTGAGTTCTAAGAGTTCTTTGTAATTTTTGTGTAACAGTCCTTTATCAGCTATGTCTTTTGCAAATGTTTTTCACAGTTTGTGGCCTATCGTTTTCAGTCTCTTGACAGTACCTTTAACCAAGCAGAAAATGTAAACAAAATTTTGACAGTAGAGTAAAAATAGTCTTTTCAACAGATGGCGCTGAAACAACTGGACATCTACATGCAAGACACGAATCTGCACACAGGTCTTATACCCTTGCAAAAATTAACTTAGCTCATAGACCTACATGTAAAACCTAAAACTATAAAACTTGGTAACAGGAAAAAAAATCTAGATGACTTGGTTTGATGATGACTTTTTAAGCACAATACCAAAAGCATGATCCTTGAAAGAAGGGATTGATAAGCTGAAAATTAAAATCTTCATCTGTTTTCACTTTATAGGCTTTCTTTAAACAAGATTATCCACACTTGTGATTTCATATCTCAGTTTTATGTTTGAACTAAAAAACATATCTTTAATAGAGACTTCACTCTTGAGTTACAGAGCCTTATTTATTAATGCCCCTGGGCATTTCCATTTAGATGGGCCATAGTCATCCTAAGCACAACTTGTGTAAAGTCAAAATCCCTATCTTCCTTTTCTAAACACAGTCTTCATCTTTTATTCCCTATATTGATTATTTTGATCACCAATCATTTGTTGCTAAACTTCAAAATCAAATGTCATTCTAGACCTCTGTATCACTGATTAGATATCAGTTATATCACTTGTTATCACTGTATCTCTGTTTCTATTCCTTGTATACTTTCTAAATATTTATTAAGTTAATCTCTTTTTCATCTCCATGGTCTTGGTATTAGTTAGACACTTAATTTTGTCAGGAAGACAATTGTGATAGCCAGCTTTTCTCTCTGAAGTTCATTTTCTATAGTGTCTCTACAATATAAAATACATAGTGAATCTGACCATGTTACTCATCCTCTTGCTTTTAATGTAGTAATAGTTAAGTATATTTAAGATAAAAGGTAACTTTTTTAGCATTATATACAGCTCCCTGTATTTTCAGCCACCTCTCAGTCTTTACAGAATTATCTCCCTCATCCATTTCCATTCACCCAGAACTGTATTCACACTGAATCACTTCATTTTCTGCAACTCTCCCAACTCTGTCTCAGATCCATATTTTATTGTATATTACTGTTTATGCTGGAAATGAATTCCCTTGTCTTTAACATCTAGCTAACGTCTCCTCATCCTTTCTAATTTCAGCTTAACTTTTCCTCAGAATCTCTGTTCTTCCCAGACAATGTTTGGATCACTCTCCATATCACCTTGGCCAAACATTTAAGCACTTAGCACTTGCACATTGATTGATTTTTTATGTGTGTGTCTGTGTAGCTTTACGTAGGATATATGACTTCTAAATTAAGCTAGATAGTTGGAGACCTTTTCTTCAAGTAAATAATTTTAAATGACCTTATGAAATATGTTATCAGTTTAACATTGAATGAGTTACATTATTTAGATTTGAAAACCTGGGTTCAAGTTAGATTCTGCCACTGTACTTCCTGGCTGCTGAACCAAAGTTAGTGCTAAAGGCTAAATTATCAGCTTCTCAAAGCCAAAATGTTTCCATTACTGTTTGAATAGTCATTATTTGGTGATTATCTGTTAATTGCCTAAAGGATAATTGCCTAAAGGGTCTTTAGAAGAACTCATTCATAGTAATGGATGGTTCAGTTGCACTGCCCCAAGGTGATGTTGTGGAGAAGCAGCTCCAGACTCTGAGCAGGAGACATCTTGACTCACTCTCTGGTCTGGAAGTCTAGAAGGCTGTGTCTACATACCCACCATTCTAAAGGTGGCAGCTGCAGCAATGTTTGCCAGAGGGGATTTTTAGCCAGACTTTTATTTTTATTGTTACCCTGACACCTTCCTCAGGTTAAAGGAAATCGAATGTATTTATTTTGTTAGAGAATTTTCTTAAATATTTATTCAACTTGTACAATTCTACAATGAATGGGACTTGCATTATTGAAAACATTTAATTATTCTGCCTCCTTGGGTATTTTTCCATTTATGTTTCTTCTAAATATCTACATATGTCCTATTTTTCAGGTATGTTTTTCTATAAACTTGACAAATAGCTGTGGGTGTTCTTCTCTGAAGTCTCTCTTTTCTAGAACCTGAAGTTAAAAGTTAATGACAAATCAGAGTTTCATGATTTTTCATGGTTACAGAACAAAGCAACATCATACATACATTAAAAAAAAAAAAAACAAAACTCTTAACTCTGACTTAGAAATGAATTGTCTAAAATTCAGTTTCTTCTGAGAGGATGAAGGTAATGATATTTGCATTTTCTAGGCTGAGGTATGATAAAATGCCCTGGGATTACATGAATATTCCCAAGACCAAAACTTTTGCTTCCATCTCAGAAAAAAATTCAGATTTTAAGCTTTCATATCAAGATAAATACATTAAAAATGCAAAGTGTTTCAGAAGTCTTAACTTTGGAGCTTGCAGCAAATTTGAAAATAAAAATTACTTCCTTTTACAGACTATATAGCCCCTAAATCAAACTAGATGTTCAAAACTCTTTTTTCCAAATAAATATTTCTAGATGAGATTATAAAACCTACTCAAATAGCAGTTTACCATTAGATGAATTACACCATTTAAATTCGGAAAACCTGAGTTCAATTTAGGTTCTGTCACTGATCTTCCTGGCTGCTGAATTTTCAGCAGAAACGCAATCTCGGAAACTTCATCACCTAATCTCTGAACTGGTGAATACAAATAATACATACATCATACGGCACAGGACTATTATGAACATATGAAAAAATTTGCATTGGAGAGCTGTGTATACTGTAAAACATTCTGGATATGTTATTAGTATTATACTATTTTATTATTGGGCTTCCCAGGTGGCACAGTGGTAAAGAACTATGAGAAAGAATTGGCAGGTTTCTGCCTGCCAATGCAGGAGAAACAAGAGACTGAAGTTCAGTCCTTGGGTCAAGAAGATCTCCTGGAGGAGGGCATGACAACCCACTCCAGTATTCTTGCCTGGAGAATTCCAAGGACAGAGGAGTTTTTTGGGCCACTGTCCATGGGGTTGCAAAGAGTCGGACATGACTGAGCACAAGCTCATGCACATATTTTACTATTATCTTTTCCTCCTCAAATTCCCCAGTTATATATTATGTGATCTAAGCATTGTATCTGCTTTTAACAGAGATATTTAAATATTTTTCACTGATTGATTCAGGTGATAAATACTTGTTTTTGTTTGGAGAATCTTAGATGGAAGAATTAAGTTATTGAAGTCATCATTTGAAACTACATATGGTCACTTAAAAAATAAATCATAGAACCAATGATATTCATTAATTGCTTTTTGGCCTAACATCTGAATTACTGCTATTCATTTATCCAGCCTCTTTATTATTCACACAATGAGTTTTTATTAAAGTTCAGGTCATTTTCCCGGCATTGGATTATATGAATAAGACCAAATCACTAAACTCAAAGGGGTTATAATTTATTGGACAGAAAGGCATGTGAATAACTCCTAAAAGGCAGGATGACTTGAATTATGATATATGGATGCAGAACATACGTACTGTGAGAAGGTGGCTTCCTGGGGAGGTGACTCCAGAGTTGAGTTCTTGCAAGTGAGTATCAGAGTCATGCTTAAGTGAAATAGTCGGATAAGCAGAAGGGAGTGGTGAAGGGTGTTCTCAAGGCAGGGAAGGACATATATTTGCTAGAGGAGTGTATAACCATACTAATGTTAAGTGAAACTCGCTCAGTTATGTCCATCTCTTTGCAACCCTATGGACTGTAGCCTGCCAGGTTCCACTGTCCATGGAATTCTCCAGGCAAGAATACTAGAATGGGTTGCCATTTCCTTCCCAGGGTATCTTCCCAATTCAGGGATTGAACCTGGCTTTCCTGCATTGCAGGTGAACTCTTTACTATCTGAGCTACCAGAGAAGTCCATATTAATGTTAATCGGTGTGTATAGCCATATCAGGAGCAAGAAAAAATAGTCAGTTTCAGCAAAATAATTGTAATACTCTCATGCAAGTCTTTTCCTTCTCATGGGGAGAGAAGAGCACATTCAGGAACTCTAAGAGGTTCCATGTGGGTTGCTGTTTCTTATTCCAGGGGATCTTCTCAACCCAGGGATCGAACCCATATCTCCTTTGTCTCCTGCTTTGGCAGGCAGATTCTGCACAAGGGCTTCCCAGTGGTAACGGAAAAGTTATCAAACATGATGACTTCATAAGAGAAACAATTTGGATAGTGAAGAAAGATAAACATTTCAGATTTCAACACATTTGTGGACACAATGATGCCTTAGAGAAGGCAGTTGGATACTGGGACTGGTTTCCAAGTAGAGGTTTGAATTCAACATAGAATCAATAGATAGTAGTAGTTGTAATCATGGAAATATATGCATTCACCTGGAAGGGGCTTAATGAACAGAGACAGGAACTTGGTAAGGAACTGCAGGGAACACCATTCTTCAAGATGCAGATGGAGGAAGACTGAAAGGGAAGCAGACTGATAGAAGAACTTGGGAAGTATTTTTAGCTGTTTATGTAAATGTCAGGGACTGAGGAGTTCTTTATAAGGCATCACTACTTTTTTGTGATGCCACCCTATCCTCAATCAGGCACCTTCTTCTGGCTTTTGTCCACCTTGGTCCCTGGGCACCCCTGGTCCCCTTTTCCTATCTGTACCCTAAGTTTCATTAGGCAAAATTATTTTTCTTCAATCATTAACATTATGAAGATTTTAGTTATGTGGTCCAAAGACCTCACATTTAACTCTAAAGTTTTCTTCACTTTAAATTCAGTAGAGAGATCTCTAGACCACATTATTAAAAATGCCTGAGATTAAAGTTGCTTATATTCAGGGCCAAAGTTCCTCAAATGGGTATTAATTTGGGGTCTTGTTCTTGACATTTTTGGCCTATCACTGAGAGAACATAGGCCTGTACACATAGTATATATCAGAAAGGACCTGACAGGGTCTTTTTTTGTTTGTTTGTTTTAGTATAATTGCTTTATGATGTTGTGTTAGTTTCTGCCATACAACAAAGTGAATCAGCTATACATGTGTACATATATCCCCTCCCTCTTGAACCTCCTTCCCACCCACCATGACAGTTTGTTTTTGATGGACCTCTTTGAAGGCCTGATACCTCAGCTAGAGAGATTGAAAATAAAATGGAGAGATTGAGAAAACATGGAAAACTGGATTCACAGTTCTTAGAAAAAATTAAACATTTTTTCTTAGAAACCTTCCTGATGGTATGAAAACAAAATTTTAGTTTTAAAATAAACTCAAAACAGATTGCAAGAGAGGAAGGGAGGTCTAGTCTCTGATGAATTATCTGCTTGTTTTGAATAAAGCCATTCTTAGAAATATGTGAACAAAGACTGGAATTGGGGTTGATCCTTGTGGAATAGAAGATTATTGTTAGTGAACATCAAAGCCCATGCTCCTCCTGTTTCAAACATAGATGTATTCTGCCTCACCTCATCACTGGGATTGTTACATAATAACTGTCTATTTTATGAATGAGTTTTGAGCATCATACAAGAAATGTCTAGCAATTGCCTGAAACACCCTGTAAAAACTTAGCTGCTGATTCCAACTGAAATTTGTCATCATTCCTAGAATTCCATTTGGAACTGCCTAATTCAATAACTGAAGGGATTATGTGGAGTAGATAGAAAGAACTGGCAGAAGAAAACGAAGTAATTAAATAACTTTACAGGATCAAGACTTACCCCTAGACCTTCTTGAATATTTGTGCAAAGCTGCTTAATGCTAACAAAGCAAGTCACAGGAAATGAGTGTGGCATCGATAGAGAAAGATCAAAATCAGAAGAAAATGGATAGTGTCTAGAGAAATTGTGCATACAGCTTTTTAGAAAAGGACAAGATCAAATAAAATACCTTGCATTTATCATTATATGAAACCTGGAGACAATTTTTGGTTCAATGGGCAGGAAATTAGACACGTGATCCAGGCATTGTTAATGTGACTTTCATGCTTGAATCCTGGCTCACTATAATGAAAGTCACTTCTCTGCCTCTTCCAGATCTCTAGCTTTCATGACATTTTTGCCAAGCTACCCCTCTATCATTTAGTCATTCATCCCAATAGTCTACAACAGCACAGAAGTAATATCACAAAGGTACAGTCTTTATGCTTCTGTAAATGAGTTCAACCACTTCAAAAACTACTCCCTTTGTTCCTTGATTTCTTTTTCAGCTCCTAGCAACTGCCATTGTGTCAGAGTCTAAATTTAGATGCATCTGTCTGAATCTGCAAATTATACTCCATTAGTGCACAACTGAGATTAAACCTTGGGCTCTTCAGTCTGACTAGAGCTAACTACTGTACACTTATTTCTTTATGCATGGGATCCTTACTAAAGTAGGTGCACAGGAACAAAGCAGCAATGGCTGAGATCTGTTACAAATGGTAGAACTACTAAGTCAGCTGATTAGTTTCTGAACAACCCTCTTTCTCCTCCTCTTGTCATTATGAAACACTCACCACAAGTTCCACACTTAATTTCTCAACAGCTCATGCAAATAATAATCTCTAGTTAGATTAGCTCCTGCAACCTACTGACTTAAGGGAGGGGAACAACTCTTTTTAGAAAAAGTTAAGAAGGAGGTAGAGAATCTACACAATTGTTGAAGAAGCACTTCTCAGCATTTAAATCCATAAAAGGAGAATACCAGTTTTGGATAAGCTTTACCTCCCGTTTTCACAGTCCCATCAGAGAGGAGAGACTGTGTGATGCTGAGATAAAAACCCAAAGGCACTGGTCTGTAACAAGCCAATGAAAACTTATAATGCAAATGCAATGTGAGGTGATCCTCCATCGGCTAGCTAGACTTCTGACAAAGTCTATACCAGATGTTTGTTACTATCTTAACTTCCTTTTCAAGAGTGACATACCAGAAAGGAATCTGCAGACTTTCTCCTTCATCTTTTTTTTTTTACATCTGGATCAACTATGATAATGTAAAATCTCTGACAGGAATTTCTTCTGATTTAAAGATGCACAGTGAATAAACTTTTAGGCTTTTAAAGGGAATTAGTTCCAGTGTTTCTACATTCAGTGGGATGGAAAACTCACAGGTTATTTCTTTGATCATCTTACTGGAGTAACCATGAAGCAAAGTTTAGAAATAAACTTTCTGGAAACTTGACAGAAATTAGGCTTTAGAAATTAGCAACTCCTTCAACAAAACTGTTCCTTTACACAGTTACAGGTATGCATTTTGGCCTTGTTAGTTGCTCTTCAAATTCATAATGTTTGGCACAGAATAAATAGTAAACATGGACTCACAGAAAGAAATGAAATGAATGCCTTGAATAAAATGCCTTGGCAGTTCCTGCTTCATTTCCTATCTTTTAACTTACCCAGGTGATTCTCTCTCCCTTCCACATTGGCATCTGGTCTAGTCAGTGCTTGGATATTCAGTGTTACATCTTAAGATGTATGTTCTCAATGCAATGGCCAAAAGGATCATTGTTTTCATTTTTTGATATTCAACAAATATTTATTGAGTTCATGTTATGTGTCTGCACTCTACTAAGGTCTGGGAATAGGGAAAATTATCCCCAGAGTACTGCATAATCTAAATGGAAGATGTATATTAAAGAAATACAGTGATTGCAATTTAATTAATAGCACTGGACTCGGCATTCTTGGTTTTATCATTCAAAGTTTTGACTATTTGAAAGTATTGTTCTTGAGACATTAATTGTGAGCCTTATGGGGCTGGCATGCAGAGGTTAGGGATTAAAGATAGCTGGCTGCATATGAGGCCTTCATTAACAGAGCTTTGCTTATTATGATGTAAGCATGAGTCTTTATGTATGTGAGAACTATCTAGAAATGTGAGCTTTAAAAGATTTTCAAGAGATTTTACATTTTCAAGAGACTGTATTAGGTATCTCAAATGATTAGGTATCTCTTTCAAATGAAGGGGAAAAATCAAATCTGTCAGAGGAAACTGGGCAAACTTTATAGTGAGGAAGATAGTCAATCTTTGTGTCCAAAGTCAGTAAATCCTTTCTAGTACTGTAGGGGGAGGGGATACTTCTGTTTCTGTAAATCTAGCGTATGCAGACATGGAAGCATGAAATCCCCCTATAGATGACATATAAATAGCTCACTCTGCCTGAAGCATAAGGCATATGTAGGAAATGTTCCTGGAGGGTGCATATCATTTGGTAGGTTTTAAGGAGCTTATTGCTGAACTTCAGGTTCAGAAATAACAAAATTAGATGTGCTTTTTTGTTTGTTTTCTGTTTTGTTTTACCCACTAGTTTTTAAAATTAATTTATTTATTTTGGTTTTTATTTCTTTTTTATTGAAGTGTAGTTGATTTACAATATTGTGCCAGTTTTAGATGTACATTAAAATGATTCAGTTTTAATGATTATTTTCCATATATGTGTATTATTTGCTCAATTGTGTCTGACTCTGCAACCTCATGGACTGTAGCCCACCAGGTTTCTCGGTCCACGGAACCCTTCAGGCAAGAATGCTGGAGTGGGGTGCCATTCCCTTCTTCAGGGGATCTTTCCAACCGAAGGACTGTACCTGGGTCTCCTGCATTGCAGGCAGATTCTTGACCATCTGAGGCACCAGGGAAGCCCATTTTCCATTAGAGGTTATTATAAGATATTGAATATAGTTCCTTGTGCTATACAATTAATACTTATTTCTTCTCTATTTTATATATAGCATTTTATATCCCTTAATCGTATATTCTTCATTTATCCTTCCCTTCCTCTTCCCCCTTTGGTAATCATAAGTGTGTTTTCTTATGAAAGAGAGAGTGAGTCTGTTTCTGTTTTGTATATAAATTCTATAGCATTATTTTTTACATTCCACATATAAATGATATCACATAATAGTGTCATTCTCTGTCTGACTTGCTTCACTTGGTATAATATTCTGTAGGTCTATCCATTTTGCTGCAAATGGCAATATTTTATTATTTTTTATGGCTGAGTAATATTCCAGTGAAATTAAAAGATGCTAACTCCTTGGAAGAAAAGTTATGACCAACCTAGATAACATATTGAAAAGCAGAGACATTACTTTGCCAACAAAGATCCATCTATTCGAGGCTATGGTTTTTCCAGTAGTCATGTATGGATGTGAGAGTTGGACTGTGAAGAAGGCTGAGCACCAAAGAACTGATGCTTTTGAACTGTGATGTTGGAAAAGACTCCTGAGAGTCGCTTGGACCGCAAGGAG
>SJYQ01002016.1:500150-520038 GCA_006410935.1 Redunca redunca | reverse complement strand
AAAAAAAAAAAAAAAAAAAGTACCATTTTGGGGAAAAATTGAAGCTGACTTTATTTGAAACCAAAAAACAGTTCATCTTCACTTAGGCCATTACTTGAAAAGACAAACCTAAATTTATATCTAAGCAAAGGATTTTGTCTTCATGTGGCAGCTTTTAGGTTGAGCCTTGATGGTATAGATTTACTGAAACTGACACAAGGGTCACTGAATAGGATCAATGTTTTCAGAAGATATATGCTTTGATTAAGAGGTTATAGTGTAGCGGTTCTCTCACACTATTGCTGAGAAAATTGTATGCTGGTTTTCAGTCAGAGCACTTCTGTGTTAGCTATGAAATGAACTGATTTTTATACTGACTTTGAATCCTATTTGAGGTCATTGTACTAAAAAGTAGGGTTTCTGGATCTTAAGTTACCTATTTTTCTCTTCACAGACCTGGAATCATGCCTAATGAAGTTGAAAGTAAGTTGTATTCTTCGTGATTTCTTTCTAAGATTATCTCTGGCTTCCAGATTTATCATAGATGCATATCTCATCTTTCCTACTTGCAGGCCAAACTTGGTATAAACCCTTCTGTGAGGTTTCCCTGTGATGGACATAACACAAACATAAATGACCTGTTCACTTTTATTTCCTTTCTCGGCTTTGTTCATCTTAACTCCATTATCTCACTCTTCTATGTATTAGTGGTGGCAGAGTTAGATGTGAAAGACACGGCTTTGGCTATTGAAAGGCTCTCTTTCATGTGTCCAGAAATGCATTTAACGTTGACAATTCAAGTTTTGTAATGTTTTGACAGTGAATAACACATTAGGAAAAAGTTATAAGATAAAAAAATTTCTAGTGCAAATATGCGTGTATTTTGGAGGTATAAAACCCTGAGCACATGCACAAGTCAAGGTTGAAGGTAAAGCTGCTGATACGAATAAGAACTGAATTTTTCTTTTGAATACAGCTAAAGGAACAACTGACAATAAAGACTAAAGAAAACCTATAATGAAGAGATACACTTGAAGTAGTTGATCAAAAAGCCATCAAGCAGCTCGGATGCCTTCCAGATATCTCAAAAATAAAAAGTCTATAATAGGAAAATTNACTGAGGTAAAAGATAAAACACCATTGTGTTGTATTTTATTAAATAGTGTCTGAACATTTAATGTGCTGTTGAATTCAATATGCTAGCATTTGTGGAGAATTTTTGCATCCATATTCAACAGGGATATTGACCTGTAGTTTTTCTTTGTTTTTTCTTGTTTTATCTTTTATCTGGCTTTGGTATTAGAGCAATGCCTGTGCTGAGTTGGTGGCTTGCCGTTGGCTGGACTCTGGTAATTCACGTGGGCCTGCTGGTAGGGTCTATGTTAGACGGGACCACTAGATGGGCTCTGATGTCCCCTCTCATTGAGCGGGGTTGTAGGCTATGTCAAAACTGCTTAGAGTCTGGTTGGGCAGGGCTGCTCCCTGATTGGATGATGCTCCTGATTCAATTCTTTGCTCAGGTGGGGCTACAGGCAGGGCTTGGCGGTCCCATAGAGCCTTAGGGTGTGTGCTCTGTGATCAGGTGGAACCACGGGCCATGTCCAAAAATAATTAGGGTGATCAAGTTGTCTTGTGACTGTACTCATTTTTGGTTGAGGTTGCTGGCCATGCTCTCACTGGGCAGGGTCTCCACCTGGATCTCACAGATCCGTGAACCTGGAGGCCATGCTGTGCAGCTGGGCAGAGCTACTGCCTAGGCTTTCTCGTCAAGTGGTGGCCACAGGTTGTGCTGGCTCGGGTCACGCTGGCTGTCTTCAGCAGGCAGGTAGGGCTGTTGCCTGGACTCTAGAGCTGAGCAGTGCCATAAGCGGGACTCTGAGGCTTCCCAGGATCACTGTTCAAGCTCTCTGGTTATGCAGTGCCGTTGGCTATGCTCACAGATGCAGTAGCTGCTGATGTGTCTCCCTGTCAGAGGAAGACTGTAGGAAGGCCTTGGCGATACCTGGGATCTCTGGCCAGCTCTTGGTCAGGTCGGACTGGAGGCTAAACTCAGCAGTTGGGTACGGTTGTGAATTTTCTTCTCTGCCTTGACACACTAGGATATGCTGCAAGACTGCTGAGCGTGGTTACATGTTTCTCAGTGGGGGCAGGATTGTAGATTATGCTCAGCCATTGGGCAGGGCTTTGAACTAGCTTCCCTGCCTATGCAGGGCCATAGAACATACTCCATGGCAAATAGGGCCTGTTGGTTAGTAGGACCCATATCAGGCCAAACTGCCAAAACCAAGGTCCCTGAACAAAATGAGATACCAGCTTGCTTTCAGATGGTGCAGAGCAGCTGGCCGGGGTCTTTGTTAGAACACTGCACCTTGCTACAGGCAGCCACCTGGGCTTCGGTAATCTGAGCACTGGTGGCTATAAGCTGCACCCCCTTCTCCATCTCTGTGTGATTCCCAGTGGTTCAGTCCTAAAGCTTCTCCCAGTGATCCCCGACCTCAGTGTGCCTCAGTGTGAGATGAAACCTGAGTGTGCCTCCCAAGCTGTGTCCCATAATAGAGGGGAATCTGGATGTCCATCTTGGATTCCCTTTTCCCACTGGAGAAACTGAGACACCAGGAGATCCTCTTGGCCCAAAACTGTGCCCACTTTATCGAGAGGCCAATGCAGTCAAGGTGAGTTTCTCCTCTTACCCTTATAATAATGTTCTTAATTTCTCTGATTTAAAGGGTGCTTCAGCCTTCCTTTCAGGCTCTGGGACTTTTCACAATGGTTTCTTATCTATGAATTGGTGCTAATTCTTGTGAGGAGGACTGAAGTCAAGAACTACCTATGTTGCCATTTGATGATGTCATCATAGTAAATATATTCTATAAGGCTGATTACTAGGTTGTGCTAATTAGTTTACATATACCATTCTCATAATTAATTTAACCAGATTAAATATGATTTTAATTGCTATTTTTATGTCTAACACCTTAATTATTATCTCATTCTTATATGGTCAGTTCCAACCGCATGAAGTTTTATACTGCTTACACCTAAAAGATATATTCAAAATGCAGCCAATAAAAGCCCAACCATAAATCATTCCCAGTGAGTACATGCATCCAAATGTTTAAAGGCAATTAAACAAGAGCAGGTAAATAAGTACATTTTTGTAGAAGGGTGGTATAGTGGAAAAGGTCAGATTCTAACTACCTCCATACTAATTGCTCATAAAATTTAAATGCTAAAGATATGTTTGTTAGTAGAATCTTGAAAGCAGCAATGAATATTCATGGAAATCAATAAATTAATAAACCAATGGAGGGAAATGCCCAGGTGTCTTCTGTTGCCCCTCCACATCCTCCTTCTGCCCTTTCTTACTCTGCTATCCATAGAGGCTGACTGTTTAACCTCATTAAATGTCCTGTATGGCTGCTGTCTTGTGGCCAGATTCTTAACTGTGGAACATTAGAAGGAGCTCAGTGGGAAGGAGAGGAAATCAGGGTTCTTAGCCCATAGCCCCCTTTCAGCAGAGTTGACACTGGCTGGCTGTTTTTCATAACAGAAAGTCTCAATTCCTGCCAGCCTGTCTATATGGATATAGTGGGGAAAGGACAGTTTCTTCAATAAGCGGTAGTGGGAAAACTGGGCATCAACATATAAAAACATCAAATTATAACCTTACCTTATACCATACACAAAAATAAAATCAAAGTGGATTAAAGACTTCAGTGTGAGATCTAAAACTATACAACTCCTTGGAGAAAACATAGAGGAGATATTTATGACATAGGTCTTGGCAATGATTTCTTCAATGTGATACCAAAAGCACAGGCCACAAAAGAAAAAATAGACAAGCAGGACTATATCAAACTCCAAAGCTTCTGCACAGCAAAGGAAACAATAGAATTAAAAGGCATCTTATGGAGTTAGAGAAATATCAAAACCTCAGATATGCAGATGACACCACCCTTATGGCAGAAAGTGAAGAGGAACTAAAAAGCCTCTTGATGAAAGTGAAAGTGGAGAGTGAAAAAGTTGGCTTAAAGCTCAACATTCAGAAAACGAAGATCATGGCATTCAGTCCCATCACTTCATGGGAAATAGATGGGGAAACAGTGGAAACTGTCAGACTTTATTTTTGGGGGCTCCAAAATCACTGCAGATGGTGACTGCAGTCATGAAATTAAAATATGCTTACTCCTTGGAAAAAAGGTTATGACCAACCTAGATAGCATATTCAAAAGCAGAGACATTACTTTGCCAACTAAGGTCCGTCTAGTCAAGGCTATGGTTTTTCCTGTGGTCATGTATGGATGTGAGAGTTGGACTGTGAAGAAGGCTGAGCGCCAAAGAGTTGATGCTTTTGAACTGTGGTGTTGGAGAAGACTCTTGAGAGTCCCTTGGACTGCAAGGAGATCCAACCAGTCCATTCTGAAGGAGATCAGCCCTGGGGTTTCCTTGGAAGGACTGGTGCTGAAGCTGAAACTCCAGTACTTTGGCCACCTCATGCGAAGAGTTGACTCATTGGAAAAGACTCTGATGCTGGGAGGGATTGGGGGCAGGAGGAGAAGAGGACGACAGAGGATGAGATGGCTGGATAGCATCACGGACTCGATGGACATGAGTCTGGGTGAACTCCGGGAGATGGTGATGGACAGGGAGGCCTGGCATGCTGAGATTCATGGGGTCACAAGGAATCGGACACGACTGAGCAACTGAACTGAACTGAACTGATGGAGTTAGAGAAAATCTTTGCAAACTCTATATCTGATTTATAAGGAACTACTATATTTCAGTAGCAAAATATAATAATTCAATTAAAAATGGGCAAAGGACTTGAGCAGACATTTCTTTAAAGTAGATATACAAATGGTTAACAGGATATGAAAAGATGCTGAACATCCTTAATTATCAGGGAAATCTAAATCTAAACCACAACATACTATCTCCTCACACCCATTAGGATGACAATTATTGGAGAAAAAAAATAGATAGCAAAGGTTGTACAGAAGTTGGATCTTTGCACATTGTTGTGGGAACACAGAATATAAAATGGTGCAATTGCTATGGGAAATGTTAGTATTTTAATAGTATTTACAAATATCAGAAACTAATAGTATGAAGATTCCTCAAAACATTGATAACATAGATTTCATATGATCTAGCAACCTCACTTCTGGATATATATTCAAAATAAATTAAATCAGGATATTTAAGATATATCTGCACTCCTCTTTCATTGCATAGACAATTTACAATAGTCTATCTATGGAAACAATCTAAGTGCCCATCCACAGATAATGGATTAAGAAAATATGAGATTTGTATCTATAAAATTATTTATGTGTGTACATGTAATTCAGCCTTAAAAAAGGAAGAAATTCTGCCATTTGTGACAACATGGGTGAAGCTGGAAAACATTATTCTAAGTTAAATAAAATAATCCTATAATTTAAAAAATTATAAAATAAATAAAAATAATTCTTTAATTAAACTCTCCTTAAATCACACAGTTTGAATGTGCCATTTCTGTCCTGCCAAAATTCTGAAGGATACAGAAAATAATGGGCAAAATGAGTAGGAACAACTGTGATTCAGCTTCTTTAAATCTCACTTTTCTTATCTGTAAATGAGAATGCGTGTGCACGCTAAGTCACTTCAGTCATGTCCAAGTCTGTGGCTCTGTGGACTATAGCCCGCCATGCCCCTCTGTCCACAGGATTCTCCAGGCAGGAACACTGGAGTGTTTTCCAGGGGAGATTCCCTTCTCTCAGGGATCTTCTCAACCAAGGGATTGATTCCACATCTCATGTCTCCTGCATTGGCAGGTGAGCTCTTTACCACTAGCATCATCTGGGAAGCCTATTAATGAGGATAATCATCCCTATTTTTGGTAGGCAAAATGACTGACCCTGAACAATATCCACTTTCTAATCCCTACAAACTATGAACTCATGGGCAAGGTGAATTAAGGTTTCAATTGGGAGTAAAGCTGCTGATCAGGTGTAATTAAGTAAGGAGATTAGCTTGACTCATCCAGGTGGACCCAATGTAATTACAAGGATACTTAAATGTAGAAGAAGGAGGCAGAAGGGTTAGTATCAAAGTGAGGTGCTTCCTGAGAGGTTTGAGTTGCCATTTCTGGCTTTCAGGTTGGGGGAAAAAGCCACAAGACAAAAACAACGGGCAGCAAGGAAGCAGATTCTCCTCAGAACCTCCAAAAGATGTGCTTTAATACTTCTGACTTCAGAAAGGTAAGATAATGGATTTTTCTTGTTTTGAACTCTAATGTCTTAAGCTGTTGTAATTTGTGGCTCATTCGTTAGAGCATCAGTAGAAAACTCCTACTATATGGGTTTGTTTTGAGAACCGGATGAAACAATGTAAAACCTAGTGTTTTTATGCATGAGTGCTGGAGTTAGTTAAAACTGTTTTGAGCCTCTTTCTCAAGCTAGTAACTATCACCTTGATTGGGTTACTTAACAACTGTTTTGTCATCTATATTTAAGAAGATAATATTTAAAAATGCAAAACTTTTGTCAGTTCATTCTTTATCCTTTCTTATACTTGATAAATTTCTTAGTTGGACAGAATTAGATACACTGTCTTGAGCATTAGTAAGGAAATTTGTAAAAGAGAAAACACTTTATAATTGATTAGGAAGGATTAATGGAAGCAAGGAAGAGAGTTCATGCTAAAAGAATAATGTTGAACAGTGAATAAGAGTTACAGCTAAACAACGTTGCCTCCAGTCCTAAAGAATTTAGAAGAGGACCAGTAGGAGATGGCAGACGGACAGAGGAATGGGTAAGCATAAATGCTACAGGGGGTGTGGGGAAGCCCCATCATCTCTAGCAGCTCTTTCTTCGCCATTTTGTGTAGGACTGAGGCTCAACAGAGCAGAAAAAAATAAGTCGACTCTTGTTTTTTCTTCTGTGAGATAAAAGTCTCCCACTGAAAACTAACTGTACATGGTTGTCTAGCTGAATAAACCTTTTAGTGACCATCGTCTTCACAGAATCTTATGTAGACTGTGGGGACAGTTGTTCCTCACCTCTGATTTCATTGGCTCAAAATAAACATCTTGTTATCCCCAAATAGAGTGAAGTATCGATGACAGCTGAAGAGGTGGAAGCTAATAAGAAACACTGGTTCCTATCTTATTGTTGAACAGCAATGGTCAAGCACAACCTATGCTTGATAACCCCCTCACCATATAAATAGAGGGTTAATAATCCAAATTTCTCAGGATTGAGTGAGGTAATGCATACCAGTTCTTATCTAAGTCCCTGGTGATAACAACCAGCAAAACTAAATTTCCTGTAGTTCCATAGCATTCACAAGTCAAATTTATTGTTTCTTTTTGCTTTTATAGCGAAAACATAAAGTATAAAATTCAAGTTCCAAAGAATGGAGCATAAAGAAGTTTCCCTCCTTCTGCTACCAGTTAGGTAGTTTCACTTTCAAGGGGCAACTATTTTATAGATTCTTGTACCATATCAAAAATACTTTACATATTTATAACTACTTTCTATCGTTTCCTTGCCAATGACAGTACATCAGTTTTTCCCCTTACCTTTACCACATCAGTAAATAGAGTCCTACTTAACTACAGGTATGAAAGTGATTTGGCAACTGTGAAGTGTTTATAGTAGGAATTTTTATGAAGTCAATAGTGTTTGGGGGGGAAGTAAACTGGACTCTAAAAATGATTTTTATTTCCAGTAGAGTTGTCTAATATCCCACAATAATATTAAGATTTATTTTAGCTTTGGGCTAATGAAGGTATGCTCCAAAAGATAGTTTGTATATTTTGATAAGAAATACCTTGTGCAGTTTTGACCAGTTCTCTGTGCTGTTGTTAGACTCAGAAATATCCCCTTCACTGTAGAGTTGGCAACAAGTAAAAGCAGACAAAGCCTGTTGAATGTGCACACTTGTGATAATTGCCACACTTCAAATTATTTACATAAGACCATCCATGTTCATTCAAATGGACTCTAATTGCCAAGCAATGAATGTAGGCTAGAGGACCCATTTTAACCAATGGCCGTAGATAGATGTTCACTCCAGGACTGGGTTGATAAGTGCACATTTCTTCCACAGTAAACAGATGAGCAGACATGTAGGAGGTCTAAACAGCTGTCATAAATGTGGTCCCTCAGGGCCTGATTACAGAAGCTGGATGGACTTGCCTACTGCATGCAGGTCCAACTCCTGCTTGGCTTCCCTCATGGAAATCACTATCTTTTAGGCTGGCATCCACATTTGACATCATTTATCTACATGAACAGGTGCTCCCATAAAATGAACTGCAGAAAAAGCAAATGCTATGGCAGGGCTCAGTGATTTCCGACTTGATGTTTCTGTAGAGGGTATGTTAGAAGACAGGCAAGGTTTCTCTACAGTCTCAAGAAGCTGAACAGAGAAAACACAGAAAACAACGTTTTCCACTGCAGAATAGCTTTTTAAAAATCTGGAAGGTTTTGTTTTATATCACTTATTTAAAAACATACCAATTCTCCCAAATTCCTTTAATATCCTATAGTTCATGGTGTCTGAATTTGTGTCAGCATGGTGTCTGAATTTGTGTCAGCATTTGGTATAGCATTAAAACAAAATAACAATTGGTGGCCTGTATTTCAACAAGATTATGGTGTGGCAAAGAGGTTGAAGGCAAGACTGGAGCAGGGAGAAAATGAGATTTTTCCGAATGAAAAGCAACATATTTGATTCAGATCAAATGTTTCTGGAGCTCACACTATTGCCAAAGTACTGAAGTGACTACTGAAGACAAAAATCTCTGCAAAAGTCCAGGAAATTGGGACATAAGTTTTAAAAAGAATTGTAGAATTTACCTAATAATACAGAATGGCAATAATTTATATGTCTGACCATCAGGACCTCAGACTGGTCCAACTCCCACTTGGTTTTCAATCCGGGAAGACTTCTATATTTTAATTTTTACACAGGTGAAATCACTTTAAAATTTTTGTTCAAAACTTCATAAATTTGAGGACTGAATAACCTGTGTAGAGGTAAAGACTTGTCCCATCCAAGNGTAGAGGTAAAGACTTGTCCAATCCAAGGCAAATCCTGTTCATGTCATCAACTTAAAAGGCCATATCACATCAAACTCTTAAGAAAATAAGACAATGCCATACTTTAGGGGTAATGGACACTTAGAAAGTCAATATGATAATTTTGTATCACCACATCCTCACTGTCAGCTATCACAAAATTAAAATGTCATCTCTTATCAGGGGGAAAAAAATAGATTCTTTACAAATAAACTCCACATTTAAAATGTATAGTTTTTAGATTAAATGAAATAAAAATTATAAAATGAAACTTTNCCTGTCCCTACTTAAAATAAACAGAGATTAAAGTTGTTGTATACAGCACAGTTATGTTATTTTACAATAAAAGAATTTTTGATGAAAAGCAAAATAATTTCATAGCATTAATATCTGATCTTAGTATGTAAATACCCTTAGAATGAGAGTAAGTAAATGGACACCCAGAAGCATGGAGTCACAAGAATGGAACTACTTCTTCAGTTATCTACTAATGATAGTATTTCAGTCTTAAAAATCGCATGTTGTCCTGTTGAATCAGCCTCAACTGGGACAGTATATTTTATATTCATGCATTTATGGGGGGAGAGAGATGATGAAAAAGGTGAGATACAGTTTAATGTCTGCTTTCTGGAAGGTGAAAATAGAATCTGCTTTAAAGATTTATCCCAGAGTGCAGCCTGTTCCCATTTTCTCTGTGAATTCTTCCTGATAATATATATCCTTTTTTGATCTGGAGAACTGACAAGCTTGTATTTATTTTCATGTCTCTGAGCAAGCTCAGTTAGTGGCCTCTTACGGGTACAAACTAAAAGCAATTTAGTATGTTTAGGTGACTTGTTATATAGTTGATCAGGAGAAGTCATCACTAGGAAAGGAAAAGCTGTATATTCAGTGAACATCTTTTCATCATAGTCACTCTTTTTATGGACTAAAATAACAATGAGATTGCTTTACGCTGGAGATCTCTGGTATATTATGATCTTAATGTCATCACAGACCTGAAACTTTATATATCTAACTATATTTTCTTCTTTTTCCAACACTGTAGTATTTTCATGGGAACAAAAAATGATTAAAATTCTGATTATTAATATGAGCAAAACAAAAAAGTACATCTTCAAAATTAAAATTCAGAGGGAAATTGAATCCCATAACAGAGTATTCATTTATATTCAAAGAATGCTAATAATCTCAGTCTTTGTGCATGAGATCTAAAATTCAATCAGTATATCACCTTAACAGCAGAATCCAAAACTGAAGAGGCAAAGTAGATTTTTTTTTTCCAAGATAACCACTTGCTGCTATTGATCAAAGCTTGATCTAGGTTGATATACTATTGACAAGCTGCAGATGGGATTTTATAGATTTATCAATGTAAATGTAATTTACCAAATGTTTTGGTAATGTTTTCTGTTAGCTATCACTCTTGCTTATAACATGAGCAAACACAGCAACTGTTCTTTCTTCTACTGTGATAATCACACTCCAAAGGAGGTGATTCACTTCTTTATTTGCCAGACAAATGCAACTCACTTGCTAGTATGAAGTATATAAGTACTTCCTACCCTGCTTCTTACCTAAATCCAACTTCATGGCCATCCATGTTTAATATTATTAGTTTCAGGTTTGGGATTTGAAGACATTTCAGATATAAAATTATCAAAACTATAGTGATGCCAGAAAATATTATTTTTATTTGTGCTGTGGACATAAAAAACTGTATGAAAAACTTGATTTATAGTTCTTGACTTCTGAATTTAGGACATCTGTGTTGAGGAAGTCAGCGACCTTAGGGGCCAAATCAGAATCACACAAATGCAAGGGGTGTTTGAGGCCAGGGTGAGAAAACCTTCCACATGACATAAGATGTCCTGCAAAACAGAAAGAGAGGCAGGGGCAATGTTTTCTTACTGCGTAATTAAACCTTGCCATTGTTCCTCTGGAGTAAGCTGGAGAAATCTTTTCAGTGAGGTACGCAACACATTAAAAAACACATCCCATCATTTGTGAGCCTGTCCTCATATCTGATGCCCAGCCACGTTGCTGTTTTCCTGTTGTCCATGGCTCTTGTGGTGTGTCTGCAGGAAGGCCTTCACACAGACCTCTCCCTTAGACCTCTCTGCTGATTGCCCTGGGAGATAACTGCTGATGTCTTTAGCTCTAAAGTCTCCCTAAAGTGTATCCTGAATGCATACATCACCCACATTTTAAGACTTATCATCCCAGACATAAAACTCCCACATTTGTTTAAAAATCCATCCATGGTTTTCACATGATAGATGATACAATAGATTCATATACATGATTACATTTATCATGTAAAAAATTGAACTTCTTTTTTTAAAAGAGCTCAGTATGCATGTGTGTGTGTTCAATCATGTCCAGCTCTTTGCAACCCCATGGACTGCAGCCTGCCAGACTTCTCTGTCCACGGGATTCTTCAGGCAAGAATACTGGAGTGGTTTGCCATTTCCTCCTCCAGGGGATCTTCCCCACCCAGGGACTGAACCTATATCTCCTGCATTAGCAGGTGGATTCTTTGCCACTGCCACCAGGGAAGCCCAGAAAGAACTCAATATATGTATGTGTATGTATATATATATATACATACATACATAAACACACAATACATGAACCGACTTACATTCTTTGGTGTGTTGCAGAGGCCATGAGTTCAGGGGATGAGAAGTTTAAATGAGGAAGTAAATGAGATTAGGGCTTGGTTTTTGTTTGGAAGAGATGGTTAATGAAGTCTAGGGCTGTCAAGAGGCACATGGATGGATTTAGTCATATTGATTGAATTCTTGTTCTTTCTTCCCATATAACCAGAAGTCCCTATTGGTGTTGAAGGTTTAGATTTATCTCTTATATCTAGTAGCAAATGTTATGATTTATATTTGAACAATGGCCCCATAAATACTTGCTAGAAGAGTGATGATGTCCTTAAGTCATCATACTTATTTTTTCATTTTAAATTTATCCCTGAAAATCATGTGGTAAAAGAATGTTAGTGTTAGATTTCTCACATTTCATACCTACAAAGTGGGGCTTTCCTGGTGACTCAAATGGCAGAAAATCCACCTGCAAGGCAGAAGACCTGGGTTTGATCCCTGGGTTGGGAAAATCCCCTGGAGAAGGTAATGAAAATGCACTCCACTATTCTTGCCTGGAGACATGGACAGAGGAGCTTGGTGGGCTATAGTCCATCAGGTCCCAAAGAGTCAGACACAACTGGGTGACTGACACTTTCATGCCTATAAAGTAGCAGATGAAAGACAAAATTTGGCTTAAGTACCATATCATTAAATTTACCTTTTTGCCTCTTATATAGGAAATCATGAGTAAGATACACTCTGCCTAAGCAATCTTAAGCTTTACTTAGGTCTCAGCTCAGAATTATATCAATTTGGACCAAAAACCTAAGCAAGACTTTTCAAACAAAGAGAACCTACTTTAATATTTAGGGTCACTTTTTAAATATAAACTTATTTATTTTAATTGGAGGTTAATTATTTTACAATATTGTATTCATTTTGCCATACATCAGCATGAATCCTCCACAGGTATACATGTGTTCCCCATCCTGAACCCCCCTCCCTCCTCCCTCCCTGTACCATCCCTCTGGGTCACTTTTAAAGTTTGAGGTATAGTCAAGTAATAGTGAATTTGTGAATGAGGATATAGAATGTCTCAGTATTGTTGTTGTTCAGCTGCTAAGTCATGTCCAACTCTTTTAGACCCCATGGACTACAGCATGCCAGGCTTCCCTGTCCATCACCAACTCTCAGAGCTTCCTCAAACTCATGTCCATTGAGTCAGGGAGGTAAACCAACCATCTCATCTTCTGTTATCCCCTTCTCCTTCTGCCTTCAATCTTACCCAGGATTAGGCTATTTTTCCAATGAGTCAGGTCTTTGCATCATGTGGCCAAAGTAATGGAGCTTCAGCTTTAGCATCAGTCCTTCCAATGAATATTCAGGGTTAATTTCCCTTAGGATTGACTGGTTTGATCTCCTTGCAGTCCTAGGGACTCTCAAGAGTCTTCTCTATTCTCTAGCACTACAATTTGAAAGTGTCGGTTCTTGGGTGCTCAGCCTTCTTTATGATCAAACTCTCACATTCATACATGACTACTAGAAAACCATAACTTTGACTATACAGACCTGAATTTAATGAAATATATATATCTTTATTATCAAAAGTAGCTATATTAGAAGCAGTCTAGGAAGGACATAATTTTTGTTATATAGGTTTTATAATTGTTAATAGTTAATTATTATTCATAGTTAATAATTGTTCTCTAATCTTTACAGATATATGCTAGCTAAAACCATCCCCACCCCCAAGAAAACATTAGATGGTTTTAATTTATATAGAAATTATTAAAAGTAAGATGTTACGTGCTATAACTCATGACCTATAAATGTAGATTCATAGGGATGAATGACATCTGCCTTTGAGGCAAATTACTGAAAACATGGATCTGAGCTTGGAAATATGAAACTTGATTGATTAGTAATCAAATCATTTAAAATTATTTAATATTAATGAGAAAATTTTCCTTTTTCCAATTTAGCAAGAAATTTTAATATAAGGCACAATTATGATGGTTAATATAACATTCCCTTTTATCTGGAATGGAATCAGTTGGAAAAAGTTTATGATTCTTATCAACCTAATTTACAAAATTAGCTTATTTCATATGGTACAATTTTGATATGATTCTTAAAAGATTAAATGCTTATATATGTGATTTTTAATTATTAAGATTGCTACAGCCATATGAAGTAGACTGTAGTTGAGGGAGATTCTTTTTCTGCCACTACACAAGAAAAGAGCATTTTATGAGAAAAATTGTATCAAGTTTCCAGCCCATTTATTAATGTAATCCTCAGTTGCAATATTAGACATTGTTGCATTGCTGTTGTGTATTGCTCTAGTATTCCATAGAAGGGTTTGAGGTTTACGATGAAAGTTTCAGGGCAGGATCAATCAAGCATCTACCTTTAGGGTAGTAACTTTTAAGTAAACTAAGACTATATATATTCCCATCCTATCGAGAATCTCAAAGTCTGGCATTACTACAGTGTTTTCAGAAATTTTGTGAAACACCACGAGCAGATTTGAGAAAGCATGGCAACTGTGGTAATTGATCAAATCTCATGGTGTGATAGTTTCCTTATAAAATTCTCTAACTAAACTAGTTATAAAGGTAGATTTTATTTTCTGCTTTTAAGTAATTTAATTATTTAAAACATTTAAAGAAGGTGCAATATTGATAAGTCAGTTTCAAACAAAAAAATCCCCAGAAACTAAAAAACTAAATACATTCTCTTTGAGTACTGGTCATTTTCAATGTTAAATGTCAGTTCAACTTTGGGTATTCTAAATTCTGAGAACTTACATAGGGAATGAGAACAAAAATCTCTCTCATTTCTCTTATCAAACATGTGTAACTTGATTTTCCAGTCTTTTAGTATTAATTTTTTAAGGGCATTTAAAAATAGACCTGGAAATAATATATAAAGTCATATGTTTGATGGTACAACTCATTACAAAGAAACTGAGAAAGTAGTTAAATATGCCTTAAGCATCTTCATCATGAGCCTTAGCAACATATCTTGGTATTTTCATTTGAATATAGTTTATAAAAGCAAGCCAGTATTCAAAAGTTTGGAAAATAAAGTTGGAATTTTGAATAGTTCTTGCTGAGTTGCCTTTAAAGTTCAATATTTAACATATATTTTTTTCTTGATCTTATATTGTCATCTAGGAAACACATTTTCCCAAAGGGTAGAGGATAGAAGACCCTCCCCTGCAAACCCATTGTTGCAGCACCCCTTCTGGAGTGTGCACACGTTGACTTCTAGAACACAGTTGTATGGTTTCTATATGAATGCTGTTTTTCACTTTTTTTCAGGCAGCATACAGACGTATCATATGTCCAGGCTCTTGGTAACTACCATCTAGATGCACAGGTTGTCTTTCTCTAGTAAATAACAGAAACAGAAGCCATGAAGTGGCTTCACTTGTTTTGGCACCTGGAATAAATATTATTTATAATTTTGAGAGAAATGCATCTTAGTGTAGAAATACAAATAGCAGTGGAGAAGGCAATGGCACCCCACTCCAGTACTCTTGGCTGGAAAATCCCATGGATGGAGGAGCCTGGTAGGCTGCAGTCCATGGGATTGCTAAGAGTCGGACACGACTGAGCGACTTCACTTTGACTTTTTACTTTCATGCATTGGAGAAGGAAATGGCAACCCACTCAAGTGTTCTTGCCTAGAGAATCCCAGGGATGGATGGGGGAGCCTGGTGGGCTGCCGGCTAAAGGGTCGCACAGAGTTGGACATGACTGAAGCAACTTAGCAGCAGCAGCACAAATAGCAGAGGGCCACACATACTGTTTGGACAGTGATCCAAGTATTTAGGGTGTGAACTAAAAAGTCATGTTTAAGCTGGGTCTGACCCTTCATCCTACAGTTGCACAGTCCTACTAAGGGCCTCTTAGTAGGAAAAATGTGCAGTGATTTCATCTCATTTCTTCAAGGATAGAACAGAAGCAAAAGGGATTTTGCTGATTGCTCTAAGGATGTGGGTTTCATCTAGTCGAGGGGCTTACTCAACTTGAGTCCGAACACACATATGATCCACAAACTAAATGTTCATGTTTACAATGCAAAGTTAAATACACCCAGTCCGAAATTTGAGCAGTTAGGTATTTAGGAACAGTAATCCCAAGTAAGTGAACTTCAAACAGGATTGGAAAACAGATCTGAGGTCATCCCAGACTGCAGATGGTAATATGGGTCAGTGAACCAGAACCTTTTTGAGACTAAAAGTGTTCAATTGCCTCCTGTTTAAGTTCACTTCATGAAGCCATGAAAGGGGGCTGCCTATCCAAGAAGGACTGGATATGCTGATAGGCAACCATAGTTGCAAGCTTTCTATTCAGTTCAGTTCAGTCGCTCAGTCGTGTCCGACTCTTTGCGACCCCATGAATCACAGCACACCAGGCCTCCCTGTCCATCACCAACTCCTGGAGTTCACTCAGACTCATGTCCATCGAGTCAGTGATGCCACCCAGCCATCTCATCCTCGGTCGTCCCCTTCTCCTCCTGCCCCCAATCCTTCCCAGCATCAGAGTCTTTTCCAATGAGTCAACTCTTCGCATGAGGTGGCCAAAGTACTGGAGTTTCAGCTTTAGCATCATTCCTTCCAAAGAAATCCCAGGGCTGATCTCCTTCAGAATGGACTGGTTGGATCTCCTTGCAGTCCAAGGGACTCTCAAGAGTCTTCTCCAACACCATAGTTCAAAAACATCAATTCTTCAGCGCTCAGCCTTCTTCACAGTCCAACTCTGCCTAATTCCTCACTTTGGCAAACATTTTTCACTGATAGAAATACTTTGCTCCCATTAGCAGGTTCAGACCAGTTTTGTCTCTGGAAATAATCCTGAATTTTGAGAGCAAACAGGAAAGCCACCTAAGACTTTAAGTTGTCCATACCCCAAGTCAATCTTCTATATTTAAAACTATATTGGACTTGTGATTTATGTAGCAGATATCCTTTTCATGTTGTCTCCAGCTTTCAGATAGCTGTGTTTTTCCCAGTGACAAACTTTGTTTTGACTTTTGACCAATATTTCATCCTTTATAGGACCAAGCCTGTGTCTAAATTGGAAATCAAGACACATATCTTTAAACTTCAGTGCAGTGGTGAGAAGATTTTAACAAAGCTTAAAGATGCAGGTATTGTGTTAAATATCATCAGTTGGCATCAAACTTTCCATATGAGGGATGTCAGTCAGTGCATTACCTTGGTGTGTGTTTGGATATTGTATATGGTCTATCAGTGTGGAGCTTCTCTTGGTTTCTGTACCACCCTCAGCAACAATGTTCCATTTCATGGCTTGTCCCATTGACTACAGACCATTGTGATGAACCAAGCATTTAATTATAATATTATATGCTTATTTCCTTTTTCTATAAAGCTGAGGATGGTCCTCTCTGAAATAAAAAGAGACCAATATTTGTGCGTCCTAATGAAAAATGGAATTTATTACACTCCTATTCATAAAATCTTCTCTTCTTTAGTCAACAAATGCATATTGAAAACCAATTGTATTATAGATGAAGGGGTTGGAAAAGTGAGTTTGGACACGTTATATATTTGTAAGCAATTTATGCTACTGTGGAAGAAGCTTAGAAATAATTATGCTATAATGTGACAAATGTTCATAAAATTGGTAAACACATGCTATGTAGTGGCAAAGAAGGTTACCAGTTTATGCTGAAGGGCTGGTGCTAACAAATGTTAATTATTTTGCCACTTCTGCTCAGTGTGGCTTGCTATTCAGGATAACAAATGAATTAAAGAACTCCTCCATGACAGAACACATTTCTTTCTATATCTAAAACCTATTTTCTTGCCACATTCTAAAAGGCATTTCAAATTTTCTAAAATTACATGCGAGGTTCTTGCTATGCTTGTGATATTCTAATAATCTTCTCAATTTTAAATATACCTTTATCAAATGCAATTTCCATGCTGTCTGATATTTTTGAGACTATAGTCAACTTTAATAAGATATTTATAGAAAATAACCTGATGAACTTTTGCATATTTTAGTCACTCTATTCAACTTAAAACAATATTTCCATGACACCCTGAAGACATTTATCAGCATAGTACATTCTGAATCAAGTTGATACAGCAGTTTTCTCCTAACCTTTTCAAAATTGCCTTATTTCTTTAAAAAAGTTTTCTTGCACTTTAAGAGATAGCCAACTGTGTGAAGTCATCTTGGAAGCAGACCGAAAGCCCCATTCTAAGCAAGGAGCCTGGTAACCTTAGTTAATTGGATGCCCATTCTGAGAACTCTGTATAGTGAGATGTGTTAATTGCCGTGCCTTATCACAATATAATGATGCAATTAACTTGTATCACCACTATGGGCTGTTTGTTAGCACACATTTTATTTCAAAGATATCAATACCCACAAAGACCAGCACACATTCTGTCTAGAAGGTATTGACATATAATTGTGCTGAAATATGCTTTTTAGTGGATATTCAACCTCCACTGACCATGATCTTTTAAAAATAAAATGTTCTCAGCATGAAGAGAAAAAAAGGAAAATGACTCTCTTGAAAAATTTAACTCATTTACATATTTTTTCCTTGCTCAGCAAATTTACATTTATGAGCCTAGTTCAGCAAGCATTTCCCCCCCCTCTTTTGGCATACAGGTCTCCAGGTAATTAGTTAGGGAGCTTATAATTTTTTTTTTTTAGTAGAAACTGTAGAGAAAATTAGCAGTATCTTGCATTTATGTGGATAGTAAATTTGTTATAATCCCAGTGTCCTGAAAATCACATCTCTGAAAAAAAAAAAAAAACAGAGAAAATAAGTCCACCCTGTACTTGTTCCTTCATATGGGGAGAAAATGTCTGCATATTCACTACAGCCAATAAAATCTGCCATGATTGTCATGGAAGCAGGAAGCAAGAAAGATAAGGGCCAAAAGGATTGTTACCATAATGTTTTTTGTTTTGAAAAAATGTGGGGTTGATAGCAGCGCTAAGGATAGTAACAGCATATTTGAAGTTAGCGTTTTCTTGATGCTCCAGATGTGAAGGGAGAGTCTGCATGCATACATGCACACTCTTGTATCTTCATGGTTCTGCAAAAAGCAATTAGATTTAAGCAAGTGCATTATACATTTCCCTTCTCCTGGCAAAATCACCATGATTTAATATAACTATGTTGCTATCCACAAGTGAGCACCTCCATCTGTTTTCCACAATGGATTCAGCAAATGGTCTTTGATGGGTAAAGGATCTTAAGAACTGCCCCACAGATAAGCCTTTCCTGATGTCTGCAAATATCCAGGTGTAAGGCACTTGCTATCTCCTTTCATCAGTAATAAATTCACAAATCCTTACCTTTCAGGCAATTTAAATTCAACTTTTAGGGACCCATAATTTTTGGAAGTTATTTGGTCAACTTCTTTTGGTTTACAAAGAAATGTTAAATTGTGCTTTTTCTGTGATTTCCTGGCTGCTTTTCCCAGTGTCAAGTTTTGTCTTCTGTGTTATACTGGGAAGGCACGTGTTAGATTAATTCTTTCATTTCATCCTTATCTGTACTACATTCCATAACATGGAACCCTGAAGTGCATTGCGTTATGGATGATGGTAGAATAAAAGAAGACCTCCTTTGAAGGTAGATATTTTCATTAAATATGAATTCTGAAAGCCAGCATGTAATTTTATCCTGATATAAATAAATGTAAGGAAGAGAAATAATTTTCCTCACTATCATACTTAGTCACAAACAGTACATAATTTCATGCTGAGTTGTATTTGTATCTGCCCATAAGTACTTGAGCCAGTAAAATACTCTGGTTTTTAGTAACAACCTCACTACCAATCAGAACTGTAATCGTGTGTGTAATTAATGAACTTGAATTGAGATGATATTAGGTGGTTTTGGAATAAAATGAATTAATTGTGGTGAATAATTCATTTTTCCCAATACAACAGTGGTATCTTTTGTACAAGAAATTCACAAAAGATATGCCTATTTCTATGTTAAAGGATTCCTGTAAGGAAATAAAATGTTTCTCTCAAGAGTAAGTGGCTCCTACCAACTCTTTCCTTGGTTTTTCCAGGAGGCAGAGAAACAAGCCAATGAGAGGTGAAGAAAATTACTGAGCTTTTGATCTGTAAAATTTGGACACTGTCCATATTTATTAATGCCACACACTACATCTTTTGTCTTTTTCAATAGTGGTTGACAATTAGAGGATTTTGATTTCTTGGAATCTCTAACACT
>SJYQ01002016.1:472664-500036 GCA_006410935.1 Redunca redunca | reverse complement strand
ATTTGTATGCATATGTATTTGTATCATCTCATGGCTGAGAAATGTTAAATGACTGAATAGCATCTTGACCTATCAAACATGTTGGACTGAATATATAGTACACAATATATTTGTATGGTCTCAGAAGTGGGCTGAATGACCGAATATTTATGTCCCTTTCACTGATATACAAGCCTTCTGTAGTCAATTTCCTACCTATAGCACAAATTGCATCAAGTATGCTTAAGAAGCAGCTTCCTCAGATACATGCTCAATTATGATGAAATATTCTGTGGGAGAAAAGAGATGTTACATGGAAAATTTGTGTATATTAATGTCCTACCTTAGTCAATACAAGTTAATAGATATCTGCCTACTAAGTAAACCCCTGGAAGAAGGAATAGCAACCCACTCCAGTATTCTTGCCTGGAGAATTCTATGGACAGAGGAACCTGGCAGGCTACAGCCCATGGGGTTATACATGCTTAATATGCGGGCAGTTTATTTTTGATAATTTTTAACATTGTCTCCTACTTTGAATTTTCTTTTCAATTCACATTATTTTGCTTTGAAATTGAACATCTCTTTGTTAGATTCACAACCCCTCCCATTTTTTTCATTTTACCCTAGTTAAAAGCATTAATCTTTCCAAAATAATTAATAATGTACTACAATACCAGAATCATATGTATTAAATTACAGAGATTCTTTAAAAGTATACTATTGTTTGCCATTAAACAAAAAGACAAGAAATAAACAGAAATAGCATAAAGGATAATCAAAATCTTAGCATTTAATATTCATTTGGCTCATGAGATAATTGTTTATACATGCTTTTGGTACATAGACCTGTGGTTACTTCAGAATGTGTAGCTGCATAGTTTTGTTACCCAAATTAATATCTTTTCAATATATTCAATGTGTAACTAAATAAAAAACCGACACCCAGGTTACCATCTTTTCACCTTTTCTTGGCCTAAGATGGAGTTCTCCTTTGCTATAGTATTTGATTCCTTTAAATTTCCTTTTAATGCATTCAACTCCTTATCTTTTTTATTCTAAAATATTTCTTTTAAAACTTACTTTTTTGCCTCCTTGTAAAGAAAATATCCTCTTTAGTATATAATTTTTCTTAACTTGTTTGAAAGATATTGGTAAAGGAATTCTCTATATTTTTTTCTCCCTGGAAACTCTGATCATCTACTTTTCTTCATTAAGGCAAAGTCTATTTTTCAGCTTCACTGTGGTCCTTGAAGAAGGTGGAGCGTTTGCTGAAGGTTGATGCCTACATGTTCTATTGATTCCACTCTGTAATATCTCTCATCTGTCTCCTACTTTCCATTTCCAAAGCTTGTTCTCTAAACTATCACACAAATTAAGATGTCAACTTTCCAGACTCTTATCTCCCCCTTCCATATTATTACATTCTGACATACAAATAATCTTTTGAAAATACATGTAACTTTTCATCAATTTTTTTAAATCACATTTTCAAATAAAATCAAAACTCTTAAATGTCACATGTAGTAATCTTATTTTGTACTTGGTTTATTTTTTCAAAATTAATTAGGATTATTAATTTCTTCTATCAGTTTTAACTCTGTGCTCATCCCTGTGGATTCTTTGCACTTTCCTGCAGTGATTTCAGCAGCCATCTTTTGTGTGGTATGGTCTCATTCTGACATCTTCTTGCCCTTCATGTGCACCCCTAGCACATGGGAAGCTTTTAACCATGAGTCTCTTAACTGCATATGGCTTTCCCAGGTGTATTATAATTATATATACTTGAACTATTCTTCTTCTTAAGCAGCAAGCCTTATAGAGACAGAATCTGCACATGAATCATCTTTGTATATTGCTGGTGTGGTGCTTTGCACTTAATGAGCCCTTAATAATGACTCAATGAATAAAAATGAAATGGTTAATTAGGTGATACATAATGTTCTGGAGTGATCTATACCTAGAGTAGCCAATAGGTCAGAAACAAAATACTTATATTGGGCTTCCTGTGGTAACTTTTTCAGCAAAGTTTACCATAGGAAGGATTGCTAATAAGTTTCCTCAAGATTAGTCTCATTGAGAGGAATAGGTAAAGTGTGATTTAGAAACAAATAATAAAATGCAATATAGTAGGGTTCAGTAAAGATGTAGAACATAAATGCCACACACATATGGAGGAAGAGGGGAATATTCTGAGAAAGAGATAAGGCCACATATAGTTGAATGTTGAATCATGTAGAACTGATAGAATTTGAATAGGCAGAGGAGAAGTGAGAATGTCCTTTGGAATTGAGTTCTGTTTAGTAATGTCTTCAGTGAAGGTAAAATAAGAGCCCAAAACCAAAAATGCATAATGGGTAGTAGGTTGAATGCTCTCTTCCATAGATTTCTAGATTTTATCCCAGAAGTAGACATTATTCAGGGGTGTTGCTGGATTCGAATAAATATTAAAGCAACTCTGTATACTTCCCCCTGCTAAAGCTGCTTTCAAGACTCTAGAAGTTTCACATAAGAGAGATGTTCACTCTTTTTGATAGTAAAATCAAAATTCTAGAATTAGCATTTTTATGTCACTTCATTTTACAAACAACAATTCAAACTAGGCATTGACTAATCTTTGTAGAAAAGTCAATAGAAACAACCACTTTTCGCAGCAATAGACTATTGTTCTTTTACCCAACAAGCTTAGGAATTATGCTAGCAACTTGTTACCTTTGTGACTGGCCCATACTTTTAAAACATTCAAATCAGTTCAGTTGCTTAGTCGTGTCAAACTCTTTGTGACCCCATGAATTGCAGCACGCCAGGCCTCCCTTTCCAACACCAACTCCCAGAGTTCACTCAAACTCATGTCTATCGAGTTGGTGATGCCATCCAGCCATCTCATCCTCTGTCGTCCCCTTTTCCTCCTGCCCCCAATCTCTGCCAGCATCAGGGTCTTTTCCAATGAGTCAACTCTTCACATGAAGTGGCCAAAGTACTGGAGTTTCAGCTTTAGCATCATTCCTTCCAAAGAACACCCAGGGCTGATCTCCTTTAGAAAGGACTGGTTGGATCTCCTTACAGTCCAGGTGACTCTCAAGAGTCTTCTCCAACACCACAGTTCAAAAGCATCAATTCTTTGGTGCTCAGCTTTCTTCACAGTCCAACTCTCACATTCATACATGACCACAGGAAAAACCATAGCCTTGACTAGATGAACCTTTGTTGGCAAAGTAATGTCTCTGCTTTTCAATATGCTATCTAGGTTGGTCGTAATTTCCTTCCAAGGAGTAAGCGTCTTTTAATTTCATGGCTGCAGTCACCATCTGCAGTGATTTTGGAGCCCAAAAATATAAAGTCGGACACTGTTTCCCCACTTATTTCCCATGAAGTGATGGGACCGGATGCCATGATCCTCATTTTCTGAATGTTGAGCTTTAAGTCAACTTTTTCACTCTTTCACTTTCATCAAGAGGCTTTTTAGTTCCTCTTCTCTTTCTGCCATAAGGGTGGTGTCATCTGCATATCTGAGGTTATTGATATTTCTCCTGGCAATCTTGATTCCAGCTTGTGCTTCTTCCAGTCCAGCGTTTCTCATGATGTACTCTGCATATAAGTTAAATAAGCAGGGTGACAATACACAGCCTTGAGGTACTCCTTTTCCTATTTGGAACCAGTCTGTTGTTCCATGTCCAGTTCTAACTGTTGCTTCCTGACCTGCATACAGATTTCTCAAGAGGCAGGTCAGATGGTCTGGTATTCCCATCTCTTTCAGAATTTTCCACAGTTTGTTGTGATCCACACAGTCAAAGGCTTTGGCATAGTCAATAAAGCAGAAATAGATGTTTTTCTGGAACTCTTTTGCTTTTTCCATGATCCAACAGATGTTGGCAACTTGATCTCTGGTTCCTCTGCCTTTTCTAAAACCAACTTGAATTCTAAATGGTATTAATAACACAGCACATGAATAATTGATTACATTTACTATACTTAATATTTTAAGCTAATATTCATGTTCCTCAAGGAGACTATGTACCTAAAGAGCTAAAGAAAATAGTGATGTTTTTGTGATTTGATTAACTGACACCTCTAAGGACCTAACCTGTTCACCTGCTGAAATGCTAACTATGCAAAGGTGAAAGCACATAAGAGAATAATTATAATTACCTGGGATTAGTCCAAGAAAAAATTCACTATATAATTTAAAGGTACATTCAACAGTTTGCCAAAGGATCCAAGTTAAAGATTTTCTTTTAATTCCCTGATGGCTCAGAAGGTAAAGAATCCACCTACAATGTAGGAGACCTGGGTTCTATCCCTGAGTCAGGAAGATCCCCTGGAGAAGAGAATGGCTACCCCATTCAGTATTCTTGCCTGAAGAATTCCATGGACAGAGGAACCTGGTGGACTGTAGTCCATGGGGTCACAAAGAGTCTGACACGACTGAGTAACAAACACTGTAATTATTAATTTTAATATATTCCAGTTAATAATTGTAGTTCCTCTAATGACATAACAGCAAAATTATTACATTGAGAAGTCATTGAAAGAGACTAGAGAAATCTTGTCTGTTTACAAATTTTCATAGGGTGCAGAATTCCACAGCTTTATTTAATCTTAAATTTTGCCTTTTATATTGTTTTTATTATTACTTTTTTTTTAATTTAAGGAGTGTTCCTCTTGCTCTACTGTTGTATTTCCAGATCTAGAAACCTTCCAGGTCCCAGCAGAAGTTTCACTCAATCCTAAATACCTTAGTATTCTTCTTGGTTGGAAGTCATCTCTCTCCTTCCAAAGTCTTCATACTTGACATTCCCTCTTAGGTTCTGTATATTTATCATTTGCCATCATTCTTGACTATATTGATTGTATTTTTTAATTATAAAAATTATAATATCTAATGTGAAATTTTACTCTTGGCTTTTGATGAATGTCCTATGATTATGTAACAAATCAACATAAGAGAAAGCTGGGTGAAGAGTACATAGGAACTTTTCTATTCTATTTCTGTAACTCTTCTTTGAGTTCAGCTTTTAAAAATCTTTTTAATAGAACACATGGTTAGTTATACTTGAGCAGAATGTTTGAGGTCAACCCAGTGATGGTGTTATGCAATTATAGGTCTGTGAAAATGCACAACAAGAGGGTAAATAATAGATCTCAGACCAGAGCCTTTGTCAGCTTTCCCTGAACTTGTAAAATAAAGGTGGAGCTGATAAAAACTTCCAAAACTCTACAAAAGATAGAGACCCCTCATTTCAATATTTTTGTCAAACCACAACCTTCTTGAGGTCATTTGCCGACCAATAGTCTTTTCCCAAGTATATTTTTTTTCTTTCAGACCAAATTTAGGCTACTGAAATCTTTGAGAGAAGATGAATATGTATGAATAAATTGTTATGGAGAGCAAAAAATTTTGTTTTAATGAAACTCCATATCTTTGCCTTAACTTTTCTCTGTAATAAATGTCTATATAAAGGGAAAGGATAATTTTTTCAAATGATTGATTAACTAATTCAGAGTCTAAAAAATAAAGAAATTTACTACTTCCAGATACAGTGACCAAAAAGATCTGACATCTGTGGTTGATCCATTCATTAAAAGAAGACAATCTGTGCAGCCCGTTTCTGTAACTCTTTTGCAGACTGGCTAAACTTTTCATTCTCATAAAATTGGAGATGGGCTGTTTGGTTTACTGGTAATTGCTCCACAAGCAGAATGGTCCTATGTTTGCCAGTCCACAAACTCCAGAGATGTTTATCCACTCACTGCAGTGCCAGCCTGCTGCATTATTTCAGCAAGCAACGTTTCCTTGATGAAAAAAGAGCAGCTGCTCACTCAAAATAAACTTGTTTCTGTTTATGCTGTCAGCAGAAAGCTGTTTTAAAAAATCATTAGATGTGTCATGCTGTTGCAGTATGTTAAATTGTGAAACTAAAGAAACATTCCTGAAAGATAAGCACCATGTTACCTCCATGCCTTCATCAGAGTGTTTCTATCTTCCTTCTGAATTATTCAAATACAGAGAAGATGGGTGATATCAGGCATTAAGACACAATGTTAATGATGCCAAGATGATGGCTTGTAGCTTCTCTGAGGTTAGTGAGCTATAGACAAAGGAAAATATGTAGAAAATACTACAATAAGATCATGTGACCTTACTGATGCTGGCTCTACCAACGATAATCTCTATGACCTGGGATATGTCTCTAGATTCATCTGAGCTGTATTTTTAATTTAATCTAAATGGTCTCTTAAGGACATCATATGTTATCATGTGATGGTTGCTTGTTAACATTTTTATCAGTTTTGAAAATATGCATGACTGATATAAATTTATTCTGACCTTTTTTAAATTACCAGCAGCTCTGTTTTACTAAAAGAGCCAATAAAGGTATCTTTAAGAGTGACGCATTTACTTTGTCAAGCTAAAACATCTAGAAGTAGACTTTGAATTTTTTCCACCAGTTATCATTGGTAAAATATGGTGATGTTTGTTGTTTAGTTCCCAAGTCATGGCCCACTCTTTGAGACCCTATGTACTGTAGCCCACCAGGCTCGCCTGTCCATGGGATTTCTCAGGCAAGAATACTGGAGTAGCTTGCCATTTCCTTCTCCAGAGGATCTTCCCAACCCGGTGATTAAACCCATGTCTTCTGCTTGACAGGTGGACTTTTCACCACTAAGCCATCACCAAACTGGGCTTCCCAGTTGGCACTAGTGGTAAACAATCCACCTGCAATGCAAGAGATGAAGGAGATGCAAGAGATGCAATTTCAATCCCTGGATTGGGAAGATCCCCTGGAGGAGGGCATGGCAACCCACTCCAGTATTCTTGCCAGGAAATCCCATAAACAAAGGAGCCTGGCAGGCTACAGTCCATAAGGTTGCAAAGAGGGGCACAACTGGATCACTTGAGCACACACAGATCACCATACTGCTAGTGTGGTATTCATTAGAATACTGGATTTTTTTCATTAGGACCTAATAGCATCAAAAATAATCATCTAAAGGAAAACAAGTAGAAAAGTAGCTTATTTGTTTCTTTCCCAACTTTTGTGAAATAAAAATGTTTATTATATATATATATAAACATATATACATGCNGCACAAAAGTGTAGAGTAAGATATTACCAAACTATATAAAAGCTGTTTTACTTTGGAAGAGATAATTATATGGGAGATCTCCATTTTATGTTTTATACTTTCATAGTATTTGAAGATTTATAGTTCTTTTTCATAGCCTTTGCTTTATTAAGTCCTCTTAGCCCCAAGAACTTAAAATACTACACCAAGGACAAAAAGATCTTAAGGTTAAGCCAATGTAGGCTCTTAAACCAAACATAGTATTGGGTTAGGATTCTGGAGATTAGGAACTGAATATGCTACCTATACAAACCATGAACGAGCATTCTGGAGATAATTCCTCATTTGTCCCCATGAACAGTAACACCTGAGCAACACATGGATCAGGACCTCCTGGTGGTTGCACTTCAAGACATTCCATGGTAAAGCTGTGACATCTCACCATTGGATCACCACCACCATCTATGTTTTCAGAGTCATTGAAATTCTACTTAAACTTGACTCTCAAAAAGGACTCCTTCTCCTCTAATTTCTCCAACTCTGCTCTCACTGTAGAGTATAAGTCTTTTTCTAACCCATGTTTCCATAGTTTACACACCAATTTTTTTCAAGGATGCCTACATTGTGTTGACTCCATCCAGCCCCAGGTCATTCCCTAAAAGGTTCAGATTAACCAGGCTTTAACTGCTTCTGAGAACTGACATGATATGCTGGCAGCAATCAGGCATCAAATTGCATTTCTCTAACCTAAGTGTCTCCACACAATTTGGACATTTTTGAACCCTGCACTGCTCTTCCATCATCCTGAACATCATTTTCCCCATCATCCAGAATTTTCACATGATTGTGCTTGAGGGCATGAGCAAACTCCTGACAGCACTTTATTGTGAAAGAACAGTCTGGCAAGTCTGGGTTCTGCAGGTTGTGATCTGGAGGGCTCAGTGTCTCTCACAGAAACTTAACTCCCTCATATCCCAGGTTATTCTTCCACAGATCCAGTTTTATAAAGCTCATGTTCTGGAGAAGAACATCTGACAAAAACCTATACCTGGGATGCACCAAGCTGGCAGAACCAGTGTACCAGTCTCTCTAAGACACATTTGGGGTGAGTCAGGGAAGCACACAGCAGCTTTACATCATCATCTTGGAGCTGAGGAAATTTCAGTTTTACTTGAGTCATTCCCTGGGTGCTGGTGAGAAGCACGGCCAGTCCTCATGGCTGGCTGCCAACAAGTTGCATTTCTCTAGTGGCAGCTGTTTTGGGGGACACTTGGACATCTTAGTGGGCCCCCAAAATCTTTTAAGCTCAACGTTAGAGAGATCATTGTCCCCCAACCTGAGGAAACTCAGACTTGAGTTATTGCTGAGTTGTATTAAGAGCTGATGACAAACCCAAGAGGTGAGGCCACACAATTCCAACCACTGACACTTGAAGGTTGAGTGCCTCAGAGTTCTAAAAAAATCATCATAGACACAGTAATCCCTAAGTTGTTAGGGCTCATGTCCAGCTGGGTCAGCTTGTGGTTACCACGAAGCATGGGACAGGCTCTTTCAGAATCCTCACAGAAGACATGAGTTTGCACACCAGTGTTTGAGAAATGTATGCCATCATCTCCCTAAAGAAAGCGTGTTAGAATCTTCATAATCTATCTTCCCACCCTGCAAACCTTGGCCCCAGAAAAACAATGATTGTATTTTTCAGTTTATTTATTTTTAGCTGTAAATGGAATCATAGTATCCTCTTCGTCTTTCTCTTCTTCAATCAATACATTGATTTTTAGATTCAACCATGCTATAGTGTCTTCACATTGTAGTTAGCTCCTTGGCATTGCTGCTTGCATTATACAAATATGCCACAGTTTGGTTTTCACTTCTCTCTAGACGAATATCTGCATTATTTTCAGGTTTTTCCTATTATGAATAATTTGATAAACATTCATGTACAAGTATTTTATAGGCAAATGCTGTATTTTTCTTGGGTACATTCCCAACACTAACACTGTTGGATCACAGGATAGAAATATGTTTAACCTTACAAGAAACTGCTGAAGAGTTTCCCGGTGTGGTTGTACAGGCAGAGCTATAGTTTCTTACAGGAATGTATGAGAGTTTCAATGGTTCCTTATACTTGTCAACACTTGATGTCATTAGCTGTTTAAATGTTAGCTATTCTTATGGGTACCCACTGGTATCTCTTTATAGTTTACATTTTATTTCCCTGGTAATAAAAAAAAATGCTGGCCATCTTTTCCCATGCTGACTTATATATATCTTCTTTTGTGAAATGTCCAAAGATTTTGCCCATTTAAAAAATGTTGCACTTTGTCCTTTTATTATTAAGTTCTAAAAGCTCTTGCAAATACATTGTCAGCTGCATGTGTTGCAAACATTTTCTCCTAAGATGTAGCTCATCTTATTTTCTTAAGAGTAAGTTGAAAAGTTGAAAATGTTTGCTCTTTGATAAATTCCAGCTGATCATTTTTTAAGACATTTTGTGTTCTGGAAATCTTTGCCAACCTAAAAGTTGCCAAGATTATCTCCTATATTTTCTTCTAGAAGTTTTATCATTTTACCCTTTGTGTTAGGTCTTTTTTTTTTTTTTACTTATAATCAGAAAATATATGATAATATTTTTAGTGAAAATATGGTACTTTAAACATAAATAAATGTAGGCTTTTAGAAACCAATTTCAAATTGTTCTCTCAATAGTATTTATGTTAATAAAAGGTCTGATTTATAAAAATATTTTTCATCTTAGGGAAGAAAACTACATTGTAAATCATATCCTCAGTCTACCTGTGGAGGAGAGAATTTTTCTTCTCAATCCGTCTTATCTTTTTATACAAAAACATCCTTCAGTGTAAGAAGTTTCCTATAGTGCTTGACACAATCCATCTAGTTAACATTAATAGAAATGTTTTCTGAATTGTCACCATCTGTCCCACAATTTGCTAGCTGTTAAAAAACATTACTTCTGTATGATTTAGTCCATGTCATGAAAAAGTGGGGTCAAACATAAATAAAGGTGTAATTATAATAAATGTTATAAAAGAAAGGTCAGAAAAATAAAAAGAGGGTGTTATTGGCATTCATAGGTCTTGTAACCAGAGTAAGGCTGTGGATGGGAGCTTCCCAGGACAGGCTTTAGCATCCAAAAAGTAACTGGTATTAGATATACCACATACTCCAGGACAGACCATATTATTTGGGAAAAAAAAAAATAGTATGAGAAAATGATTTTTCTTAGGATGGTCTCAACTTTTTTTTCCTCCAGCTTTGGTTGAGAGAGAGATCACTATGGGTATACTAAATCAGTCCATCTCTACCCCAGGACTCCTGATACTATTTTCTTTGAGTCTTGAACAGACAGACAGATTTGTTATAGACTGTTAGCAAAAAGGCAAGGCTTCTCTTTGAATGGTTCGTTTCCCCTTGGGGTTGTATTTACCCACCTCCTCTCCACTTTTATTTTATCTTAAGTCTTGGGGTCTAGGTAAGGAATGCTGTTCATAGCCAATGACCTGGTGTCTGGCTGCTGCCATTTCTTTATGTGGCTGGTCTTCTTAACAGAATCAGGATATGGTTGGAAATTTTGTTCTTCTCATATGTGCAGCCTAGAAGTAAATACAACACCTGCAGGAATAAAATTTCAGAAGTCTTTTTATTGACTTATGACTTTCATTGTAACTTATTTTTACATGTGTTTATTTAGCACATACTGTATGCCAAGAACTAGGCTGTGCTGGGATATAAATGAAATAAGACAGACACACCTGCTTTCTTCCAAAGCTGAAATGAAATGGGAATGAGTAACACTGAACAGAGGTATGATGAGTAGTGTAAGGATAAGTGTTGTGCTGTATAGCACACGTAACAAAGGACTGAGGAAGTGACATCTCAGCTGAGGCTTGAGTAGGCAATAGAGCAGGAACAAGAGAATTCCAGGAAAAAAAACAAGACATGAAACAACTTTGAGGTGGAGAGGAGCATGGGACATTTCGATGTATTGGCTGAAAGACGGCCAATATAGTTGTCACATAGAGACACTAGGAGCCACAGGGGCTAAGGAGTATTTAGGGCCAGATCTCCATGGGTCTTTGAGCATACCTAGCGTTTTATCATTCAGTTAGAATGCTATGGATTTGGAGGCAGACATCAGAAAATCTTAACACCGACTGGCTTCAAAACTGGGGAATTTTTTTTTTTTTTTTGCCTATATTAAAATAAGTCGTAAGCTAAGAAAACTTTGGTTAATTCAGTAAGTTATATTATCAATTTGTTTCTGTTTTTTTGAATGACAATCTCAGGATGTTAGTAGTTCCCTCTCATGTTTGCAAGATGCCTGCATCGGTTTCATGTATTACATTCTCACATGCCAATATCCAGAGCTACAAACATATTTACCTTGCATTCCTTTTTCAGAATGAATGATTCCCATAAGTACCCTGAAAACTTCTCTTTTATCTCATTGGACAGAATGGGTCACAGGACCGTTAGCTTTCTACACCAGTCACTGGTAACTCACTCACAGAATGCATGGGGAATGAGAAAACGGAGGCACTGAGTACATACAACTCTTTACACTAATAGTCTGTGTGTGGGGAGAGGGCTGGGAGATACAATGGCAGATGGAGTGAAATTTAATCTCAACTAGCCATAATGTCTCTGACTCCTTGGCATCTTTTCAAACTGACGTGTTTCCATCTTGGTCAGAGGGCGAAAATGGCTGTTGGTTGGGCCACCAGTTGTGGTGTTTTCCTAAGAAAAGATTTAAACTGTATCAAGACTAAGATGAGAGCAATTGAAAGGATTTAAGCATGGAAAAAAATGTAATAGTGTTTTTGTTAAAAGTAAGATTTTCCCCAATATGAAGAAAAAAATGAACTTTTAGTTAGTAGTATAATTCAACATGGAAAAAAAGAAGAGATAACATAGGAAAAACATCTAGGTTATAACAGGAATGCACAGGAGATGTGACAGCAGCCTGTCTAACAGGGCAGAGAAAAACAGCTACTTTATAACATAAATATACTTAGTAACTAACATCAATAGGAATGGCAGTGTAGTGGCAGACGAAGGAAGGAGAAAGGTTAGTCTCGACACTCGGGACTCTGGTTTGGACAGCTGGTTAGTGAGAGGTCCCATTCACTGTGATGGAAACACTGAAGAGATGGCAGAGGAGTGGGTTTGGGGTCTGTTGAATTTGAGTTGTTAATAAGATGTTCAAGTGGAGATATCTGGTGGTCAGTATAGCTCAGGGGAGAGGCTTAACTCTAAATATAATTTTTCTGGTATTCAGGATAAAATTGAAATCAGACATGAGTAGATGAGATGAGCTAAAAGAATGCAGATGAAGAACAGAGTGCTTCAAATGGTACTGAAAGGTGCCAAGCTTCAGGAATTGGGAGAGGAAGAGCCTCTGACGGTGAAGTGAAAGTCGCTCTGTTTTGACTGACTCTCTGCAACCCCATGGACTATACAGTCCATGGAATCCCCCAGGCCAGAATACTGGAGTGGGCAACCATTCCCTTCTCCAGCAGATGTTCCCAACCCAGGAATCGAACTGGGGTATCCTGCATTGCAGACAGATTTTTTACCAACTGAGCTAGTAGGGAAGCCCTGAAATTGGCTCTGAGAAGTTGGAGGCAAACTAGTGGAATATTATGTCATGAAAATAATTTTTCCATTAAGAGGAAATATACACCTCTATCAAATATTTCTGATAATTCCAGTAACACAAACAAAGAATTATAAACATTGGCTTTGGTGATTAAAAAGTGGTACTCTTAACAAGAGTAACTTGAGTAGAATGGAGTGAATTGAATAGTCAATGGATAAGTAGGAAAAGGAATTTCCAGTAAGAAAAAGTACTGGGCGTGAATATAGGTTACTTTGTTTATAGTAAGGAAAAGTTTTCTTTACCATCAAATATTCATACTTGGCACAGCACATATTTTATACCAGGAAAAACTTTTCTTTGTTCTTGAATTTTTATGCTTGAAATGGCAAGGTGTTAATCCCCAAAAGAGTAGAACATGCAAAAATGGAGATGAAAATATGGCATCTATTGTGGATAACACTCAATAACTTACAGCTTTTCTTCCATACATTATTTATGCCATGAAATCATAATCTAAAAAGTTGTTTGATAAAACCTGTGAGAATAATCTGCCACAGAGTTTGGGAACAAATGATACCACATAGCAAAGATAGCTAGAGCATTTTTACCATTTCTGTACTGCTTTAGAAACTTTAGCCTTCTTGGATTTCTAAATTGATATTTTAACAGATGATTAAGGAGACTCCTTCAACCATCAGAAAGTATATCTGATAGCACCACACAATAGATTCTGACATCGGACTAGATTACTGAAGTATGGACTATGAATGGAAGAGAACAGAGGTGAAAGTATCATCATTAATCAAGGTGCTTCATAGATGACTAGTTATTGGACACACAATCCATATGCTCCTTCATTCAGTTTCATATGAGAAAATATCTGTCACTTGATAAGGTAGATTAGCTTACTATACATGAGAATAATTGTTCCCTATATTGAGAACTAAGTCCAATAAAACTATTTGTGAATTTATGGATGATTGAAAATATCATTTTAAAAATAATGTATGTTAGCTTCCGTGATGGCTAGGCTCAGCTGGTAAAGAATCCGCCTGCAATGTGGGAGACCTGAGTTTGATCCCTGGGTTGGGAAGATCTCCTGGAGAAGGGAAAGGCTACCCCCTCCAGTATTCTGGCCTGGAAAATTCCATGGACTCACAAAGAGTCAGACATGATTGAGCTACTTTCACTTTCACTTTCATGTTAGCTTAGGAAGGCATTATGTTTTTCTATTCTTTACTAAAATAATTTTACTAAATTGAAAATATGTTGAATTAGGCCTTATGTAATAAAGGCTTCTAAATGGAATATATATAATCATCTATATTAGGTGGATTGACGTTGATTAAGAAACTGAGTCAATTCTAAATATTCCAGTGACTTCAACTGAACAGTAGTATAGTATTTTTTTTACTATTGTACTCTGCTTTATTTCCTAACTTACCAGATTGATGAATGGCATACCTTGCATCTACAAATTAGCCCTAATGAGTCAGGCCTGTAAAAATTTAAGATTCTCACATTTTAAAATATCATCTGGAAAACGATTACCCTAATGGTTTGTCTTGGATGAGTTTTATCCTTGTTCTTTCTTTGGAGAGTACTAATTGAATTTTTCACTTATTATCTGTGGTAATTTCTATGCTTTGAACATCTGCATATATGCCCAGGAATGTATTCTGTGTTGTCCCAAGTGAGAACAGTAATGCATTTATGAAACACTCCAGTCAGAATCTATCCCAATAATAAATGCAAGATCTAGTCAGCAGTTCTATCTTTGATGGATGGTGTTGTCAAGGCTTTCAATGAATTGGTAATTTCTACTTTTAAGCAGTTTTCTAAGAAAGATGAAAGTATTGAATATGAATAAGGACTGGAAGTGAAGTGAAAGTTGTTCAGTCGTGTCTGACTCTTTGTGACCCCAAGGACTATGCAGTCCATGGAATTCTCCGGGCTGGAATACTGGAGAGGACGGCCTTTCCCTTTTCCAGGGTATCTTTCCAACCCAGAGATCGAACCTAAGTCTCCCACATTGCAGGCATATGCTTTACCAGCTGAACCTTAAATAAGTACATAATCATCAAATTATGTTGTATTCACTATCTGGATTTAATTAGAATAAAGCCACACAATTTAAAGTACAAGTGTCAGGTTATAATCTATTTCAACATAATTGAAAAAATGTCACTTAGGTGATTTCATGTTTGTATTTATCATTTCCATAAATGTTCCTAAATGCTCCTACAGAGTGGTTGCAATGATCTTCAGCCTTTTTTCAAGGAATAAATACAGAAACCCTGATTTCATGATTATATTTTTCTATTTAGATAGTCATTGAATTTTAAGTAGCTGTTTCATGCTTGACATTGTGCTGTGTCCTATTATATTTTATAATACAAAGCTCCATGGTTCTCAACCTACCCCCCCCTTTTTTTAATCCTATTTCACTTTGCCTTTCAGGCATCCCTTCATCTCTGTCTTCCTTACGTGTTGATTTTCCTTACATAATGTCTAGGTTTCTCTCTTTCAATTCACTCAACTCTCCAGAGGTGATTTTAACTCTCACTTTCTTCTTGGAGAGGAGGCAACATAACACAGTAGATAAGCCTTAAGATTTGGCATGACTTGCACCTAGAAAAATAGTCTATAACTAGGAATTCAAACTTAAGAGCCACAAAAACATCTTTGGCACTGAAATAAGATGAGGAAAATGTTACAGTCAGTGTAGAGGTGATGGCAAGAGAATGCTTATGCCTAACCACAATGTCCAGTCTTAGACAGATGCCTATTCTACTTCAAGAGTGAGATCCAGTCTTCAGCAGAGAATTAATTAAGGGAAGACCGATAAGTGATCTCAACTTTTAACTTAGCTGAATTAGAAAAGAGCTTTTTCTGACCTCACATTAAAATCAGTTTCATTGATGGAAGCTCTGGGATTCATAAGCTCCAACCTTAATTACCTAGGAAAGGATTTATCTTGTTCAGAAAGCATAATATGTAGCAGGCTGGAAAGGTAAGAATCAGGGGAGGTTGAATAAACTCAGTGATGCATAATGATTGTACTTGTAGCTATCTTGTGACTGAATTACACTTTGCCCTCCTCCCCCCTTCCTCTTCTGAGGGCAGTTTTTCATCAATATATAAAAACTCATAAAATTTTCAAAATAATTTCATTGCTTCATTTCAATAGCACTAGATATTTACTGGGCAGCGCTTGCTTTTGCTTGCCTTATCCTTTTTTGTAGCAATACCTTTAGTTTCTTTGGAGAACTCTCTACTCTTATTTAAAATGGTTCTGGTGAAATTAATTATCAAGGTGCCAAGCCTCTCATGGGCATGGGACCTAAGTTCAGACAATCAGGCTTTTCTTATAATTTGAATATTGGTGAATTGTTACAAGGAGAAGAAATTATCCAATCATGGGACCCTGAAAAGACCCTTGTGTTCCTGCTCCCTTTATTGACCCAACTGCTTTGACACCTGAACTTCCCAAGGTTTGTTCTTTCAGGTGTCCTTTCAGTTTTGTGAGTTATTTCATCTACATACTTTTCTAAAGTTATCTATATTATAATCAAGAATGGTTTTTCTTTGATAGCAAACAAATACCACTAATTGATTTTTGCTAGAGATTGTTCAAAACTCTAAACAAAACAAAGCAATGCATCTAAAATCTTGCTTTTAACAAAGCGTCAAACAATTTTTTCAAAAGAATACTTCTTTTCTAATACGTACATATGATATTCATATGAATACATAGATTGTTAAGTGACAGAGACTCAGGGAGATTTTGAGCTTTCAGCAGTAAGTACAGTGGTTACAACTACAGCCTCTCCAGGTATATTGTTGCAGGTAAAATCCTAGCTCCACCATTCAGTTCAGTTCAGTCGCTCAGTTGTGTCCGACTATTTGCGACCCCATCAATCGCAGCACGCGAGGCCTCCCTGTCCATCACCAACTCCCGGAGTCCACTCAGACTCGTGTTCATTGAGTCAGTGATGCCATCCAGCCATCTCATCCTCGGTCATCCCCTTCTTCTCCTACCCCCAATCCCTCCCAGCATCAGAGTCTTTTCCAATGAGTCAACTCTTCACATGAGGTGGCCAAAGTACTAGAGTTTCAGCTTCAGCATCATTCCTTCCAAAGAAATCCCAGGGCTNGATACACCTGTGATTTGTTTTTATGTGGGTTGTGTAGTATTATTCGTTGGAGAAGGCAATGGCACCCCACTCCAGTACTCTTGCCTGGAAAATCTCAGATGGAGAAGCCTGGTAGGCTGCAGTCCATGGGGTTGCTAAGAGTCAGACACGATTTCACCTTGACTTTTCACTTTCATGCATTGGAGAAGGAAATGACAACCCACTCCAGTATTCTTGTCTGGAGGATCCCATGGATGGGGGAGCCTGGTGGTGGGCTGCCGTCTATGGGGTCTCACAGAGTCGGACATGGTTGAAATGACTTAGCAGCAGCAGCAGCAGTATTATTCATAATCACACAGAAACATGCTATCAACTATAACTTTATTGAGAACTTAAATAAAGCACCAGCCTACTATCCTTCTTCCACGAGGTACCCTGGCTTTAAATGGCTATCTACGTGTGTAATAATTTTTATTATTTCCTTCCTAGTTAATTGTATTATAATACTTCTGTTCAACAACTAAGACTCCACCAATGGTTCAGCCTTGGCTACATATTAGAAGCACCTGGAGAGTTTTTGAAAATACTAATTCCAGGCCAGTACCCCCAGATTAATAAAATCACTCTCTGGGGTGGTAGCCTGAATATAAGCATTTTTCTCAAGTCTCTAGGTGATCCTAGATCCTAATGTGCATCCAGAACAAAACCACTGCTTCTTGAACTCTGAGACCATCCTAGTAAGACACCAGTAGGCCTGAAAACTACAGAAAGCTGTTTTTTCCTATTAATTGTATATAATTTTAGAACTCGGGAATTTTGAATTTTGCTTAAGTTGCCTGAATGTGGTTAGCTTGTAACACTAAAGAACAGGGTAATAAAGTTCAAGAAAAGGCTGTCTATTTGTTTTCTTTCTTTCCTTCCTAGTCTTTCATCATCAGATTATAAGAATTTACATTATTTCATTGAGGGAAGATGATATTAGGGGAAGGATACTTGAATATATGTATTTTTGGAGGTCACATGTCTATGTGAACAACTCTGTCTTTTAAGAAGCCAGAACTGTACATTATCTGACAGATAATGTACTGTTTTTACTATTTACTCTGTAAAAGTACAGATTAAATCCTGCCATCCAAATAACTTTTGTCCAAATTTATATTGCCTCAAGACCCTTGGGGGCATCACTTTTGGTTGGAATCAGAGATATGATTAGTGTATGTGTGTTTATATTTATATATACATATATATTTTTTTAATATATATATGTATATATTTGGGCTTCCCAGGTGGCTGAGCAGCAGTAAATAATTGTAGTGGTAAAGAATCCACTGCAATGCAGGAGATGTTTGTTCAATCCCTGGGTTGGGAAGATCCCCTGGAGGGGGAATAGGGAACTCACTCCAGTATTCTTGCCTATAAAATTCCAAGGTGAGAGGAGCCTGGAGGAGCTACAGTTCAAAGGGTCACAGAGAGTCGTCAGACATGACTGAGCACGTGGCATAGCATAGTATTTATATAAAACATGTGCCTGTTGGCATTATTTTTCTTCTCTCATACATATACAGTGGTCTTCTTATCCACAGGGATATGCTCCAAGATGCCCAGTGGATGCCTAAAACTGCAGATGGTTCTGATGTCTACATATATTATTTTTATATATACACACCTATGGGGTCACAAAGAGTCAGACACGACTGAAGTGACTGAGCATGCACATCCGTGATGAAGTTTAATCTGTCAATTAGACACAGTAATAGACTAACAGAAACTAAGGATAAAGCAGAACCATTATAACAATACACTATAAGAAAGGAAACTTTATGTGGCCCCTCTTTCTCTAATCTTATTGTACAAATTTAATGCCTTTTCCATTTTGTATGATAGTTGCTCAGTCATGTCCAACTGTTTGCAACCCTATGGACTGTAACTCACCAGATTTCTCTGTCCATGGGATTATCTAGGCAACAATACTGGGGAAGGTAGCCATTCCCTTCTCCAGGGAATCTTCCCAACCCAGGAACTGAACCCGGGTCTCCTGCATTGCAGGCAGATTCTTTACCATCTGAGCCACCAGGGAAGCCCCTTTTCCATTTTAACTATGCACTTATCTCTCACTGTGGCTATATCTTTTGCAGTTTGAGTGAAACAGCAAAGCTAGCATGATTATATTTCTCCTTCACAGTTTCAGGGATAGACTATTTGTTCTTCACTGTAGATCTTAGCAACCTCAGTGTGAGATTTTTTTTTTCTTATTAAATCAAGAACTTTCACCTTTTCAGTTAAAGGAAGCACTTTATGACTTCTTTCTTTGGCATATTAGAATTACCAGTATCAATACTCTTGCACTTCAGGGCCATTATTAAGTAAAATAATGATTACTGAACACAAGCAGTGTGATACCACAGTACTCATCTAGTGATGGAAACAGTTACTCAGTGACTTAAGGTGGGATTTGCTGGACAAAGGGATGATCCACATTCCTGGGCAGGATAGACTGGGACTGTGCAAGATTTCATTAAGCTACTTAGAGTGAAAATAAAATGGTATTAACTGTTTGTTTCTGGAATTTTCCATTTAACATTTTCTGAAACTGCAGAAATCAAAACTGCAGATGACCAGGGGCCACTCTGTTAGTTTAAAGTCTTAATCATTTAACAGTTTCTTGGCCATTGTGGCTCAGCTGGCAAAGAATCCACCTGCAATGCGGAAGACCTGGGTTCAACCCTGGGTAGGGAAGATCCCCTGGAGAAGGGAAAGACTACCCACTCTAGTATTCTGGCCTAGAGAATTCCATGGACTGTATAGTCCATGGGGTCGTAAAGAGTCAGATAAGACCGAGTGACTTTCACTTTCAGCCATTTAAGGACATCTAACACCTCACCTTCAAAGTTTTCTCTAGTATAACCATGGGTAGTTTCATACATGCCATGTTTTCATGAACATTCAGTATGCCCACTGTCTATCCTGTTTAATCATAGTAGTTGACACTAACCAGACATCTGCTAGGTGTCAGGTACTAAGTGCTTATTATGTATTAAATCATTTAGTTCTCACAACAACCCTATGGGAGAGTAGCTAAATTTTTCTTTTTAGCAGGTGAGGAAACAGACATGTAAGGCATGTTTAGAAATCTTCCCTAAGTTGCAATTACAATTCTGGCAATTCTGTGTCTACAGTATCAGTCACTATATTATAATTATTTATATCCTATGAGGTAATATATAATTGATTAATGATACAACAAAGCTACTAATTCATTGGAAAGTATAGGTGAGGAAAGGGAAAATTTTCTTAAATTACTTTAAAAAAAGCTTTTCAGTTTTGGATGTACTTCATAAAGCAAGAATTTGTAGAGATCTTTTTTCTCCTGAACAATTCATGGAACTCCTTGCTACTATTATGCATTGATTATAATGCCTGTAGCTATTAAATAAATAAAAAGTCTACAAACTATACTTGGTTTGTGGTATGATGTCATATTCACATAAATTTTAATCCTCTAGAAAATGGTTAACAACCTATGGAGCACAAATTCCATTTTTATCTGGCTTGTGTATGCACCATCTTTGAAAGGTAATGCTTTAAGAAGTGACATCTAATATAAGAGTCCCCAGTGTTCATCATACCTGCAGGTTAATCTTTTCTTTAATGCTTTTGGTTCCCACAGGCAATGAGGCAGGATAAATATATCAATCATAACACATTTGAAGGAACAGGCAGAGGAAGTCTGTGCTCAGTGATGTGATGTGTCAGGAAAGAAGCTAAGCCTACCAGAATGTGCACCACTGAATTTGGGCAGCTAGCCAATGTTTAACAGCACCAGAGAAGTGCAGTTTTATTTTAATCATCTATTCTCATGTCAAGGCCAAGAGCAGCATTTCCACCAGCTTCTACTTCCCCACTAGTTATAATAAGATGTATTCCAGGACTATCAATGCAGGAAGTGTGAATTTGCATATTAGCAGAGCAGCAAAATATATGTATTCCTTTCATCTCTGGGAGGTGGGACAGAGAGATAATCATGCAAGCAAGGACTAGCTGCTTCTAAGCTTTTCAGTTCCAAAATATATATATTCAAATATGTTTGAATCATGACTTCAAAATACACAAAACAATGAAGTATTTTGGAATTAGCAGCACAGAGGAGTAGAAAAATTACCCAGCTGCTTTTTATTGCATGATGTTAATACTTGGATCCATCCTACACTATGAAGACTGGAACATATAGATTTACCACAAACCTGAATGAAATAATTAACAATAGAAGCATCTTAAGTAAAAACAGAACCTGAAACTACCAAATCTACTGCTTTGATGGAAGTAATCTATCTTGTCTGTTCACAACCTTTTGAAGTCTTTTTTTTCTTTCAACAAATTGTCTAGATTAAATGTTACTTGTACTTTGCACATCAGTTCAGTAGCTCACTCACGTCTGACTCATTGCAACCCTATGGACTGCAACATGCCAGGCTTCCCTGTACATCACCAACTTCCGGAGCTTGCTCAGACTCATGTCCATCGAGTCGATGATGCCATCCAGCTCATCCTCTGTGGTCCCCTTCTTCTCCTGCCTTCAATCTTTTCCAGGATCAGGGTCTTTTCCAAAGAGTCAGGTGTTTGCATCAGGCAGCCAAAGTATTGGAGCTTCAGCTTTAGCATCAGTCCTTCCAGTGAATATTCAGGATTGATTTCCTTTAGGATGGACTACTTTGATCTCCTTGCAGTCCAAGAGACTCTCAAGTCTTCAACACCACAGTTCAAAAGCATCAATTCTTCTGTGCTCAACTTTCTTTATGGTCCAACTTTCACATTGATACATAACTACTGGAAAAACCATGCCTTTGACTATATGGACTTTTGTCAAAATATGCAGTCATAATTAGGGGTGACAAAGAATAACTTCATCTACAACTTATAAAATCATGCAGGGAATGAGGACAAATAAAAACAGACATTTTCTTTTGATTCCATCACATTTTTCACATGATTCCCTCTTCTCCCACTGATATTCTACAATATATCCCATGCATAGTTCATATCTTCATCTGAAGTCAGCTTGACCTTCCTGCTCCACATTCTCCAGTTCTGATAGAACTTCACAGATCTTAGCCAGCAATGCTGTCTCTTCTTTAATCTCTTCTGAAATTCAGAAACTTTACTGTAATTTTGGGATGTATATCTTTTTAATGGGCTTCCCAGGTGACTCAGTGGTAAAGAATCCACTTTTCAAGCAAGAGACATGGGTTCAATCCCTGGGTCAGGAATATCCCCTGGAGAAGGGAATAGTAACCCACTCCAGTATTCTTGCCTGGGAAATCCCATGGACAGAGGAGCCAGGCAAGCTATACTTGTCCTCACCAATGTATATGACACATATCTATTTACATTTTCATTTTAAAGTTTCTTGACCAGTGGCACCAAAAATTAGGGACTATTAGACCTGATATTAGCCATGATGTCAGTAGCCTGGTCTTCTCTCTGTTGTTTAAATCTTCTCTGTAGTATTACAGGGAAGTGGTTACCAAGGTTTGCCTGGATGCCTTCAAGTGACATCCTCACAATTGTAACCTATTATAATAATGACATTGTTCACTATATTGTGGTTATATATATGCCTTCATCAGTTGGTCCTACTTTCTTCTATGATACATAACATTTATAACCTCACCTATCTTCCAACTTTTCTGATATTTAAGAACACTCTAATGTTTTTCCTCTCCAGGATAGACATGAAGAATTCAATATATAACAGCTTCATGAATATTTGACATAATCACTATCCTAGTTACTCACTTCTGAATATGCTCCAATTTTTTCACACGTGTCATAGATATGAAAATCTTCTACTCAAATCCTTCTTCAATCTTTTTCCCTGGGAACGAGAATGAGGTCAGAAAACAGCCACTCATTCCTTCAGGATCAGAGTCAGGTGCAGAGAAGAGCCTTAACCAAAGCCATGAACTTCCCAGAGCAGCTCACATCCTTTGAATAAGGGAGGCAAAGGTATAAAGATCCAAAATTTCTGCCCAAAGAAGGATGCCCAGGCAATACTTGTTTTACAACTCCCCAGTGGGTTGGCCAAGGCTTTATCTCACTTTTTCCTCTGCCCATTACTTCTTCATTCCCTCCCAACCCTGCCTTTTCTCATAAATTGACCCTTAATAAGCATCTTGTATATCAAACTTAGTCTAATTTTCTGCTTCCAGAGAACCTAATCTGAGACTGTTTCTTTCTGCCTGTACTGCTTTTTGTCCAGACTAGTATAAAATATATTTTGAATCAAGTACAGACTGTCTGTTTATATTAAATGTAATTTTAGAAATATTGAACTGTGCAGTATTAAATCTGTCAGGATTATTTCAGGCATAATTTTAGCCTCCTATGTGTTTACTTCGCCCAAGTTTGTCGTGTTAACAATGACTACCACATTTCTTAAATTTGTTGATAAAATGTTAACCAAGTCATTTTTGTAGATTCACAAGCCTAGATTAACACACATCAGTTAATTAGTGTGTATTGGTTATGAAATCTGCTTTATTCTATTTTTGTATAGCTAGAAAAACATCAAAGAACTTACCTTCTAATTTTTAATTACTGTATATAACACATATTGAAAAGTACAAAGAACTTAAGTCTAAAATTAATGTATAGGCAAACTGATGCCAACCATGATATATAATATTGCCAACAGCTCAAAACCCTTCAAGTCACTAGCTCTACCCTCTTCTCTAAGGGTAACTGCTTTCCTAACTTTAATGTCAGAGGTTAATTTTTATTTCATTAGAGTACTTTTATATAAAGTGAGTGTTATACTTCATATTCATTTTTGTGTCTGGCATTACTCATGGCATGTTATGTTTGTGAGATTAATAAATGTTATTATATATAGTAGAACTATAGAGAATTTTATTGCTATGTAGAATCCCATTTTATGAACATAGCTGAATTTGTTAATCCATTCTATTGTAGATGAACAATTTTCCAACTTTTGATTATTTGAAAAATGTTGGATATTTTTATATTTTTGGTGTCCACAGTATGGGTTTCTGCTGGTTGTATATATAAGCATACAACTGGTAGGTAGTAGGATATATCCATGTTTGTCCTTTGATAGATATCAGCAGTTTTCCAAAGAAGTTGTACCATTTGTACTTCTACCTGCAGTGTATGAGAGTTTCAGTTGCTCTATGTTCTAACACTTGTTACTGTCGGTTTTTTCAATTTAGCCATTCTAGCAATGGGAATATAGTTGCATGTCATTATTTATTTCATCTACCTTTCATCGCCAACTAGTAGAAAAGAGCACTTGGGTGTTGACTATTTGGATTTCTTCTTCTGTGACGTTCTTATAAATATCTTTTATGATACTTTTAAACTAAATTTTCTATTTTTCCCTATTGATTTTACATGGCTTGGATACAAGTAATTTGGTTATATGTATTAAAAATATATTCTTCTACTATGTGGCTTGCTTTGTAACTTTTCTTAAAATTGTCTAAAGACAGAGACTTTAAAAAAATACTTAAGTAGTCCAAAAAACCATCATTTTCCTTTACAGTTAGTGTTTCTTGTATCCTGATAAGAAATCTTAGCCTACCCTAAGGTCTTAAAAATGTCTTTGTTATTTTCTAGAAACTTTATTGTTTTACCTGTCACATTTAGATAAATAATCCTCCTGAAACTGATTTGGTATACGGTTTAAGGTAAGGGATCGATGTTCTTTTTATTGTAGAGATATGCAGTTTTCTGAAAAGAGTTTGTTTGCCACCTATTTGAAATGCCAACTTCTATTTTTCTGAGGATTTTATTCTCCTAATGGTAGTTATCTAATTTTATCAAATGCCTTCTCTGTTTTAATGAAATAATCATACAGCTTTTCTCCTTTATTTTGTAAAAGTGGTGAATTCCATTGATTTAGGTTAATGCCAAGCACCCTTTGGATTACTGGTATTAACTCCATTTATTTAATATTATCCTTTTATATATCACTAGATTTGATTGTTACCTTTTTCTTTCCACTTTATGTCCAGATTTATGAGAAACTTTTCTATAATGTGTATGGAAATCTAAGCCATACACTGATGCTTTGTGTCTCTGTTTAATCTCTTATTGCAGTATATTTACTGTAGAAGGAAATGGCAACCCACTCCAGTATTATTTCCTGCAGAATCCCATGGAGAGAGGAGCATGGCAGGCTAGAGTCTATGGGGTCACACGATTCAGGCACAACTTAGCATCTAAACCACAGTATATTTACATCAAGTAACCATTCCCCTGGATTCTGAGGAAAGACTTCACCTTACATATTTGGATATTTCCAATGAATATAAACACAATAAAGCCTGGTGTTTATTAAAAAAAAAAAAAAAAAAACTGAGTTTTTAAGAAACATTTTGAATAACCTTTATTTTTGCCTGGAAACTTATAAATATCCCACAGAATACTAATACGCTAAGGAACACACTTTGAGAAGCTTGACATAGGGTACTATCTACCTCCTAGTCTACTGTCATTTCTTTTATCTTTCATGCACTTTTCCTGTCATTTCTTAATATTTGGTTATAACACTCTGGAAGCATCATGTTTAAAGTGCATAAAAATGTCAGAATCCCTTTGGCTTACTGAAAATTCCCATAGTGGTTTGTGTTATATTTAGATACAAACTCTGTTGTCATGATGAAGGAAGGAGAAGTTTAGACAACTGTATTAGTTCCTCTTGGCTACTGAAATAAATTACCACACACAAGGTGGCTTAAACAACACAAATTCATATCTTACAGTTGCGGTTATTGGAAGTCTGACTGTTCTAAAGACTGAGGGAAAATCATGGTGTTTAAGTGGCTGCATTTCTTTCTGGAGGCTCTGGAAGAGTGTGACAGGTAGAATAATGGACCCTCAAATATATCGACATTCTAATCTCTAGAATTTGTATGTTTTATTATGTGGCAAAGGTAACTGAAATTAAAGATAGAATTCAAGTAGCTAATTGGCTGATCTTGAAATATAGAGTTTATTCTGGCTTATTTTGGTGGTCCCAATGCTCCATAAAGTGGAAGCAGGAGGTAGAAAAGTCAGTGTCTAGTAAATGAAGCGTGAGAGAAAGACAACCAGCCATTGGTTGGCTCTGGGGATGGAAAAGGGCCACAAACCAAAAAATGTGGGCAGCCTGGAAAAGGCAAAAATGCAGATTCTCCTCGAGAGTCTTAGAAGAAATGCAGCACTTTGGCACCTTGTGAGACCAAGTTCAGATTTCAGACCTCCGAAACATACAATCATTGTGATGGTAAATTTTATGTCTCAGCTTGACAAGGCCATGGGGTTTAGATATTTTGTCACATGCCTATCTAGATGTTACTGTGAAGGTGTTTTCTAGGTCAGATTAACACTTAAATCAGTAAAATTTTAGTAAAGGCAATGATCTACCTCAAGGTGGGTGAATCTCATCCAATCAGTTGAAGACCTTAAGATAAAGACTGACACCACCAAGGGAAATGGAATTCTGCCAGTGAACTGTCTCCCACTCCAGCTGCAACTTTTTCCTATATCTCCTGCCTCCTGGCTGCCTTTCAGGTTTCAGATTTGCCAGTCCCCTCAATAGTATGAGAAAATCCTAAAAACAGTCTCTCTATGTATACAAACATCCATGTATGCACACAAATGCTGTTGTTTCTCTGGAGAACACTGATTAACACAGTAATAAGTTTGTGTTGTTTTAAGCCAAGTTTACAGTAGTTTATTACAGCAACAATAAGAAACTAACACAAGAACAATCCATTTCTTTGCCTTCATAAATAATCCAAGTTAATCTTTAAAGTCAACTGAGTAGTAACTTTACTTCTATTAATATCTATAATCTTAATTCCTCTTTGGGGCTTCCCTGGTGGCTCAGACAGCAAAGAATCTGCCTGTAATGCGGGAGACCCGAGTACTATCCCTGGTCAGGAAGATCCCCTGAAAAAAGTGTTGCAAACTACTTCAGTATTCTTGCCAGAAGAATCCCATGGACAGAGGAGCCTGGTGGGCCACAGTCTATGTGGTTGCAAAGTGTAGAACACAACTGAGTGTCTAACACTTTCACAATTCCTCTTTCAGTTCAGGTCAGTCACTCAGTCATGTCCAACTCTTTGCGACCCCATGAATTGCAGCAAGCCAGGCCTCCCTGTCCATCACCATCTCCCGGAGTTCACTCAAACTATGTCCATGGAGTCGCTAATGCCATCCAGCCATCTCATCCTCTGTCATCCCCTTCTCCTCCTGCCCCCAATCCCTCCCAGCATCAGAGTCTTTCCAATGAGTCAATTCTTCCGTGAGGTGGCCAAAGTACTGAAGTTTCAGCTTTAGCATCATTCCTTCCAAAGAACACCCAGGGCTGATCTCCTTCAGAATGGACTGGTTGGATCTCCTTGCAGTCCAAGGGACTCTCAAGAGTCTTCTCCAACACCACAGCTCAAAAGCATCAATTCTTCGGCGCTCAGCTTTCTTCACAGTCCAACTCTCACATCCATACATGACCATTGGAAAAACCATAGCCTTGACTAAACGGACCTTTGTTGGCAAAGTAATGTCTCT
>SJYQ01002016.1:445117-469240 GCA_006410935.1 Redunca redunca | reverse complement strand
CATTGATTGCTGAGGAAGGCTTTCTTATCTCTTCTTGCTATTCTTTGGAACTCTGCATTCAGATGCTTATATCTTTCCTTTTCTCCTTTGCTTTTCGCTTCTCTTCTTTTCACAGCTATATGTAAGGCCTCCTCAGACAGCCACTTTGCTTTTTTGCATTTCTTTTCCATGGGGATGGTCTTGATCCCTGTCTCCTATGCAGTGTCATGAACCTTATTCCATAGTTCATCAGGCACTCTATCTATCAGATCTAGGCCCTTAAATCTATTTCTCACTTCCACTGTATAATCATAAGGGATTTGATCTAGGTCATACCTGAATGGTCTGGCGGTTTTCCCTGCTTTCTTCAATTTCAGTCTGAATTGCCAATAAGGAGTTCATGATCTGAGCCACAGTCAGCTCCTAGTCTTGTTTTTGTTGACTGTATACAGCTTCTCCATTTTTGGCTGCAAAGAATATAATCAATCTGATTTCGGTGTTGACCATCTGGTGATGTCCATGTGTAGTCTTCTCTTGTGTTGTTGGAAGAGGGTGTTTGCTATGACCAGTGCATTTTCTTGGAAAAATTCTATTAGTCTTTGCCCTGCTTCATTCCGCATTCCAAGGCCAAATTTGCCTGTTACTCCAGGTGTTTCTTGCCTTCCTACTTTTGCATTCCAGTCCCCTATAATGAAAAGGACATCTTCTGGGGGGTGTTAGTTCTAAAGGGTTTTAGGTCTTCATAGGACCATTCAACTTCAGCTTCTTCAGCGTTACTGGTTGGGGCATAGACTTGGATTACAGTGATATTGAATTGTTTGCCTTGGAGATGAACAGAGACCATTCTGTCATTTTTGAGACTGCATCCAAGTACTGCATTTCAGTCTCTTTGGTTGACCATGATGGCTACTCCATTTCTTCTGAGGTACTCCTGCCTGCAGTAGTAGATATAATGGTCATCTGTGTTAAATTCACCCATTCCAGTCCATTTTAGTTCGCTGATTCCTAGAACGTCAACGTTCACTCTTGCCATCTCTTGTTTGACCACTTCCAATTTGCCTTGATGCATGGACCTGACATTCCAGGTTCCTTTGCAACATTGCTCTTTACAGCATCTGACCTTGCTTCTATCACCAGTCACATCCACAGCTGGGTATTGTTTTTGCTTTGGCTCCATCCCTTCATTCTTTCTAGAGTTATTTCTCCACTGATCTCCAGTAGCATATTGGGTACCTACTGACCTAGGGATTTCCTCTTTCAGTATCCTATCATTTTGCCTTTTCATACTGTTTAGGGAGTTCTCAAGGCAAGAATACTGAAGTGGTTTGCCAACTAACTATAAAGTAGGACAAAATTGAGAGAGTGTGAAGCAAGAGCACCATGAGAATCCAGTTCAGTCGCTCAGTTGTGTCCGACTCTTTGCGACCCCGTGAATCACAGCACGCCAGGCCTCCCTGTCTATCACCAACTCCAGGAGTTCACTTAGAATCACGTCCATTGAGTCAGTGATGCCATCCAGCCATCTCTTCCTCTGTCGTCCCCTTCTCCTCCTGCCCCCAATCCCTCCCAGCACCAGAGTCTTCTCCAGTGAGTCAACTCTTCGCATGAGGTGGCCAAAGTACTGGAGCTTCAGCTTTAGCATCATTCTTCCTTCCAAAGAAATCCCAGGGTTGATCTCCTTCAGAATGGACTGGTCGAATTTCCTTGCAGTCTAAGGGACTCTCAAGAGTCTTCTCCAACACCACAGTTCAAAAGCATCAATTCTTCGGTGCTCAGCCTTCTTCACAGTCCAACTCTCCCATCCATACATGACCACTCGAAAAACCATAGCCTTGACTAAGGTCGGAAAAGTAATGTCTCTGCTTTTGAATATACTATCTAGGTTGCTTATAACACTTCTTCCAAGGAGTAAGTGTCTTTTAATTTCATGGCTGCAATCATCATCTGCAGTGATTTTGGAGCCCCCAAAATTTAAGTCTGACCCTGTTTCCACTGTTTCTCCATCTATTTCCCATGAAGTGATGGGACCATGAGAATCCAAGGATAAAGAAAAATGAAGTCTGAGGCAGATAAAGATGATGTTTGCAATTAGTACTTACGATGAATTTTATTTGGATAAAAAATCATTTTGCTAGTCATTTTAGCACTCTGAGGTGGGGTGGTTACATTTTCAGCCATTTACAGCAAAATCAGTTTGTTGTGAAACATGGGGTCCTATAACTAGAAATACTTAAATTATCTTATTTATACAGTATCTGTGCACTTTAATGGATTTTTTAAATTCATTTTTAAAATTTTAAATTTATTTATTTTTAAATTGGGACTTCCCTTGTGTCTCAGCTGGTAAAGAATCCACCTGCAACACTGGAGACCTGGGTTCAATCCCTGGGTTGGGAAGATCCACTGGAGAAGGGGATACTCCAGTATCCAGAAAGAAAATACTCCAGTATCCTGGCCTGGAGAATTCCATGGACTGTATAGTCCATGAAGTTACTAAGAGTTGGACGCGACTGAGTGACTTTCACTCATTTTTTAATTAAAGGATAATTACTTTAGAGAATTATGTTAGTTTCTGCCAAACATCACCATGAATCAACCATAGGAACACATATGTCCCCTCCCTCTTAAACCTGCCTTCCATCTCTCTTCCCATCCCACCCCTCTAGGTTGTTACAGAGCCCAATTTTGAGTTCCCTGAGTCATACAGCAAATTCCCATTGGCTATCTATTTTACTGATAATGTAAGTTTTCAGGTTATTCTCTCCATACATCCCACCCTCACCTTCCTCTCCTGCCATGCCCATAAGTCTGTTCTCTATGTCTCTGTCTCCATTGCTGCCCTGCAAATAATTGTATCAGTGCCATCTTTCTAGATTCCATATATATGCATTGCTAAGTCACTTCAGTCGTATCCGACTCTGTGTGACCCCATAGACGGCGGCCCACCAGGCTCCCGCGTCCCTGGGATTCTCCAAGCAAGAACACTGGAGTGGGCTGCCATTTCCTTCTCCAATGTATGAAAGTGAAAAGTGAAAGTGAAGTCGCTCAGTCGTGTCCGACTCTTGGCGACCCTATGGACTGCAGCCTACCAGGCTCCTCCGTCCATGGGATTTTCCAGGCAAGAGTACTGGAGTGGGGTGCCATTGCTTTCTCCAATATATATGCATTAGTATACGATATTTGTTTTCTCTTTCTGATTTACTTCACTCTGTATAATAGGCTCTAGGTTCATCCACCTCATTAGAACTGACTCAAATGCATTCCTAAATTCATTGTTTTTAAATGGACTCATATTTACTTATATTAGCTTATATTAGAATTTAATGGATCTTTTCATTTATCATCTATTATTCAGTCAACAATACTGATTAAATTATTTTTAATCTCTGACTGTGAAAGTGCTATTTCTCCAGACCTTCTGACAAGTACTCAGTGACTTTTCAAGCAAATACTTTATTACACAGCTTTCCACATAAATGAATATTTTTGTAAACAATTAAGTGAAAGTTAACTTCCTAAATTTATCTTGTTATTCTGGAATTATGCATATCATCTTCTCCTTAGCAAAACTATGCACTTGTAACTAAGCACAAGAGATTAATGAAAGTTCTTCCTTATGACTAGTTTATTTCCTGAAAATATAAAAAGGCTTTAGTGTGATAAATACTAAAGATTGGCAACTGTTATGAAATTATAAAACAATTTATTGGAGTATATAAAAGCTATCCTAGCAGTACAAATGGACTCTTGATACTAAAGAGTATGATTAACTATAATTTTACCTTCTGGTATTATTTTCTGAGCATAAGCTATGTAAATTCAGTGTTCTACCAATACTTAAACTAGTACAATATAGAAATGCACTCTCGAGTCTGTACACTATTAACTGTGTAGTGTGATTAAAAACTTTCAGTAGCAAATTTTAATTTTTAAGATACCAAGATTATTGGAAGTCATCAAATTAGACATTGAACATGAAAGTGTTGGACACGACTCTCACTGAACAACAATAATTTATTCATTCACTGAGAATCTATACTCATTTCCTGTTGCTTCTGTAACAAGTCTGTGATTACAAACTTAGTGGCTTAAAGCAACGCTTAATTGTTATTTTACGATTTGGAAGTCAGAAGTCCAAAGTAGGTCTAATGTGCTTAAATTAAGTTACTGACAGAACTGTGTTCCTCCTGGATGCCCTAGGGAGAAATCTGTTCCCTTTTTTTTCCAGCTTCTAGAGGAAACTGCAATCCTGCTTTCTTGACCGTTTCCTACATTTTCAAAGAACATCACTTAAAACTTTCTGTTGTCACATCTCTAACTCTGACCCTCCTAACTTCTGCTTATATTACTGAATATCTGTGAATACCAGACTCTATACTAACTGCTGGGTATATAGTGTTGATGAAGAAGACTTAGTTCATACCAGCGGTGCCTAGGTTTTGGTCAGAAAACTAGAATAAAAAGTGTTGGGAGGAACATATTTATACTACTGCACATGGATATTATTGTCTCTGATTTATCTAAACTTCATGAATTCATCTTCATGAGCTGTGGTGAAGGTAAAGTGGAAAATTTATCTCTGCAGTTTTTCGGTAGTTTATTTCCAAATTTCTTCCTCCTATCTCTTCTTAAGAAGGTGACAGGCATAGAGGATGAGAATTCTTGATCTCCCAGAAGTAGAAAAGGGAGCCTTGGATCAGAAATCCACTGCCTCATCACTAGTCCTGTTGTGATGACCTGATGTGGTATAATTCCTAAACCCATTGAATTGATTTCTGAGGAGTGAACTTGGGTTCTCTGTTGTTATTCAGTTACCCGATTGTGTTCCACTGTTTTGCAACCCACGGACTGCATCATGTCAGGCTCCTCTGTCCTTCATCATCTCCTGGACTTTGCCCAAACTTATGTCCATTGAGTTAGTGATGCCATCCAACCATCTCATCATCTGTCATCTCCTTCTCCTTCTGCCTTCAATCCTTCCCAGAATCAGGGTCTTTTCCAATAAGTCGGTTCTTCGCATCAGGTGGCCAAAGTATTGGAGCTTCAGCTTCAACATCAGTCCTTCCAATGAATGTTCAAGGTTGATTTTCTTTAGGGTTGATTGGTTCGATCTACTTGCTGTCCAAGGGCCTCTCAAGAGGCTTCTCCAGCATCACAGTTTGAAGGAACATCAATTCTTCAGCACTCAGCATTTTTTATTGTGCATCTCTCACATACATACAAGACTATTGGAAAAACCATAGCTTTGACTATACTGACCTATGTAGGCAAAGTAACGTCTCTGCTTTTCAATACACTGTATAGGGGTTCTTTGAGAGAATTTCAAAGCTTAATGGTTCTCTTTGGCTGAGTCAATTAACAATATTTTGGTTCTTAAGATGCTATTAGTATATACTCTTCAGCCTCATATTGTACCCCAGACATCCTTACCTCTTTCCCAATGTGGATTAGATGGAGTCCTTTTGACTTCTAATATTATCATGTTACCATATCCACAAGGGTTGGCTCTTGATATGTTTCAGGAGTGAAACAGTAAGCATCTTTTCCTTTGGTTACTTTAATGACTATTTTTTTCTTATGAATTTAAAAAGAAATTATCTTTGAAGTTTAAAGTTGAGATACAAATGCTGTGTTCTCAGTAGCATTAGCTCTCCCTTGATTTCCCATCCATTGACTTGAAAATGTCAAACTGTAGGGAGAAAAGATTTTCAAGACTTGCAAATACTTTGGAATCATCACAGATTGTCCCTAGTTGTTATGTTATGTATAATATTTGCAGGTTGTTATGAGTTAATGAGGGAATGATATAAGGAATCATAAAAGATTATTTACATTGAGCAGCCAGAGGATACTTTTCCAGAATGTAACAGTGAGCTGAGACTAAAAAGAAGGTAATAAGCTGCCACTTAATCATGAGGGGAAGTGTATTTTTTGTTGACATTTTAAATAATTTTATTTATTTTTGGCTGTGCTAAGTTCTCATTGCTGTGTGTGCTTTTATTTAGTTGTGGAGAGTGGGAGCTACTCTCTAGTTGTGGTCCGTGGGCTTTAACATAACTTTATTTATTTTAATTGGAGGCTAATTACTTTACAGTATTGTATTGGTTTTGCCATACATTGACATGAATCTGCCACAGGTGTACATGTGTTCCCCATCCTGAAACCCTCCTCCCACCTCCCTCCCCAGCCCATCCCTCTGAGTCAGCCCAGTGTACTAGCCCTGAGCATCCAGTTTCATGCACTGACCTGGACTGGCAATTTGCTTCACATATGGTAATATACATGTTTCAATGTCATTCTCCCAAATCATCCCACCCTCACCTCTCCAACAGAGTCCAAAAGACTGTTCTATACATCTGTGTCTCTTTTGCTGTCTCACATATAGGGTTATCATTACCATCTTTCTAAATTCCATATATATGCATTATTATACTGTATTGGTGTTTTTCTTTCTGGCTTACTTCACTCTATATAATAGGCTCCAGTTTCATTCACCTCATTAGAACTGATTCAAATGTATTCTTTTTAAGGGCTGCATAATACTCCATTGTGTATATGTACCACAACTTTCTTATCCATTCATCTGCTGATGGATATCTAGGTTGCTTCCATGTCCTGGCTATTATAAACAGTGCCGTGATGAACATTGGGGTACACGTGTCTCTTTCAATTCTGGTTTCCTTGGTGTGGATGCCCAGCAGTGGGATTGCTGGCTTATATGGCAGTTCTACTTCCAGTATTGTAAGGAACATCCACAGTGTTCTGCATAGTGGCTGTACTAGTTTGCATTACCGCCAACAGTGTAACATGGTTCCCTTTTCTCCACACAATCTCCAGCATTTATTGGTTGTAGACTTTTGGATCACAGCCATTCTGACTGGTGTGAAACGGTACCTCATGGTGGTTTTGATTTGCATTTCTCTGATAATGAGTGATGTTGAGCATCTTTTCAAGTGTTTGTTAGCCATCTGTATGTCTTCTTGGAGAAATACCTGTTTAGTTCTTTGGCCCATTTTTTGATTGGGTCGTTTATTTTTCTGGAATTGAGCTGCAGGAATTGCTTGTATATTTTTGAGATTAATTCTTTGTCAGTTGCTTCATTTGCCATTATTTTCTCCCATTCTGAAGGCTGTCTTTTCACCTTGCTTATAGCTTCCTTTGTTGTGCAGAAGCTTTTAGTTTTAATTAGGTCCCATTTGTTTATTTTTGCTTTAATTTCCAATATTCTGGGAGGTGGGTCATAGAGGATCCTGCTGTGATGTATGTCAGAGAGTGTTTTGCCTATGTTCTCCTCTAGGAGTTTTATAATTTCTGGTCTTACATTTAAATCTTAATCCATTTTGAATTTATTTTTGTGTATGGTGTTAGAAACTGTTTTAGTTTCATTCTTTTACAAGTGGTTAACCAGTTTTCCCAGCACCACTTGTTAAAGAGATTGTCTTTTCTCCATTGTATATTCTTGCCTCCTTTGTCAAAGATAAGGTGCCCATAGGTGTGTGGATTTATCTCTGGGCTTTCTATTCTGTTCCATTGATCTATATTTCTGTCTTTGTGGCAGTACCACACTTTCTTGATGACTGTAACTTTGTAGTAGAGCCTGAAATCAGGCAGGTTGATTCCTGCCATTCTATTCTTCTTTCTCAAGATTGCTTTGGCTATTTGAGATTTTTTTGTATTTCCATGCAAATTGTGAAATTATTTGTTCTAGCTCTGTAAAAAATACCATTGGTAGCTTGATAGGGATTGCATTGAATCTATAGATTGCTTTGGGTAGTATACTCATTTTCACTATATTGATTCTTCTGATCCATCAACATGGTATATTTCTCCATCTATTAGTGTCCTCTTTGATTTCTTTCACCAGTGTTTTATAGTTTTCTATATATAGGTCTTTAGTTTCTTTAGATAGATATATCCCTAAGTATTTTATTCTTTTCATTGCAATGGTAAATGGGATTGTTTCCTTAATTTCTCTATTTTCTCATTATTGGTGTATACGAATGCAAGGGATTTCTCTGTGTTGATTTTATATCCTGCAATTTTACTATATTCATTGATTAGCTCTAGTAATATTCTGGTGGAGCCTTTAGGGTTTTCTAAGAAGCAGAAGATATTAAAAATAGATGGCAAGAATACACAGAAGAACCGTACAAAAAAGATCTTCATGATCCAGATAATCACGATGGTGTGATCACTCATCTAGAGCCAGACATCCTGGAATGTGAAGTCAAGTGGGCCTTAGAAAGCATCACTATGAACAAAGCTAGTGGAGGTGATGGAATTCCAGTGGGGCTATTTCAAATCCTGAAAGATGATGCTGTGAAAGTTCTGCACTCGATATGCCAACAAATTTGGAATGTCTTAGTCAATCACAATGAATGCTGCTTGCAGTGAACCCAAGGGGGTTGGGGAGGAAAAAATGGGTAAGCATGGCATTGTCTACTTGCACAAAGTACTTGATTGCATTCTCCAAACTCCAATAAGTATTCCAAAGTTTTATAACTTTATGATCTTATATTTTGTGGTTATCTACAACTTTAAGCAGAACTTTCCCCAAAGTAAGTAAACAAAAATCTCATTATCTCAAAAGGTTAGAGCTAGCCAAAAACTAGGAAATCATTATTACCTATTTTTATGTGAGTTGTTTTTTTAAAGTATGAAAATTTTAGGGCTATTGTGTATTTTCTTAGAAGAGGAAGATGATTGACTTCAAAATTGTATACGCAATCTCTCACTGAATTTAGGTGGTTACTTATTCGGCATATAACTAGATAAATAGCTCCTGTGTTCACATAGTAGAGTGAAGTGGGAAGATTTCCTCTTGTTCTCAGTCAGAGAAAGTGGCCGGTTGATGTATTAGAGGGCTAGGTTACTTTCTAAAATGTAGAGATGTTAAGTCTTAACACTAAAATTTTAATAACTTTGGAGTGATTGGATGAATTGAGAAATTCTTGAAGACTTGAACTGTTGTGGACATTTAATACATTACCTGGGTGTTCTCTATTTACTTATTGGACATTTTTACAAATTTGGTCTTACAATTTTTCAAACTCAGCAAAGTATCTTTGCTCTCCATGGCTAGATAACTTCATAAAGTTTTCCTTATGCTTATATTAGAGTTACTGATAACCTGGAACCAAAATATGCCTGTAGTAAATGAAAACTGTTTATTGAGGACAATTCCATTTGTGGAGTCAACAAATTTATAGAGATCACCTACCATTAGCTAGAACATGGAAATACACAAATACCATCTTTCCTGCTCTTAGTCTTAAAATGAGAAGGCAATGGCACCCCATTCCAGTACTCTTGCCTGGAAAATCCCATGGACGGGGGAGCCGGTAGGCTGCAGTCCATGGGATCTCGAACAGTTGGACACGACTGAGCGACTTCACTTTCACTTTTCACTTTCATGCATTGGAGAAAGAAATGGCAACCCACTCCAGTGTTCTTGCCTGGAGAATACCCAGGACGGGGGAGCCTGGTGGGCTGCCGTCTATGGGATCACACAGAGTCAGACATGACTGAAGTGACTTAGCAGCAGTCTTACAATGAAAGATAGATAAGAAGTTGATGTCATAGAGGGGTAGATCTGGGAGGGTCTGGGAAATTCTGAGAGAGGGGGAAATGCTTGAGGAAGTATTTGAGAGAAAGTAGACACCAGAAAGAGTAGGGAATGTGAATTATTTTGGGTGGGAGTGTGTGCATGTGTGTTAGGGGGAGGCAGAAGAGTCTAAGGAAGCTTGAAAAAACATAGATGGGAACTCTGGAAGGTGAAGAAGAGAATAACTCACATTTTAGAGTGAGAGAGGAACAAGTGAAACAGGGAGAAAGGGTATATATTTGAGGGCTTTATAGGCATTTGTAAAGAACTTGGGGTTTTATCTTTCAGAAGATGAGCAAGCATCACAAGGTTTTAAGTAGGCAATTTATGTGTTTAAGAAGTGTGATTCCCTAGACATATAAAGGATGGGTTAGTATAGAAATCCAGGAAGCAGAGAGATTAGTTTGGAAACATGATATTGTCCAGACAAGAGATGATGAATCAAGAATGATAGTGGCATGGATAGAATGGCAAGATGCACTCAGGTTGATGTGTCTGGCTCAAAGCTAAGTATATAATGAATACAAAATGCTTTCTGACCCAAGGAGATGATAAGTTACTTACATATTTAATTGTTGAGAGACAGGAGTGAAAACTGATAAAGACATTCCAAAATGACTGATTGTGGTATAAACTTATGGTTTGATGAAAAATGTACCTATTAGTTGTTACTTTAGTGTTAGTCACTCAGTCATGTCCTTTGTGACCCCATGGACTGTAGCCCACCAGGGTCCTCTATCCATGGAATTCTTCAGGCAAGAATAATGAAATGGTTAGCCATTCCCTTCTCCAGGGGATCTTCCCAACCCAGTGATTGAACATGGGTCTCCAGCATTTCAGGTAGATTCTTTACCATCTGAGGGAAGCCCCATGGTTTGATGAAAGATGTATCTATACTTCTTGGTAATTTTAATACTTCAGTAATAAATCTATATGTTGAAGATATGGCTAAGTGCCTACAAAATGTATTTCTAGATTTCTCCAGCCTCCCCTTTGGTCTGAATTTTCTCCAATGTCTTCCTACCATAGAAATAAAAAATCATTATTTTCCAGATAAAGTAATCACTAAGGATAAGGAAATGAATATTAAATGATGGAAGTGGCTTAAAGGGAAAGTTAAAGAGGTTTTAACTAGGAGGCAAACATATAGTGGTAGGAACTGATATGGTATGCAGAAGAGGCCAGGGAGGATAATGATTTAATTGAAGCAGAGAATTTGTGTGTACCACTAAGGCTGACCAAGCATGAAGGACCTATTCCAAGTTATGGAAGATAGTGAAAACCCAGCTCAGGAATTCACCTATTAGCCAATAGACTCATATTTACGTCATTATGCTGTGGCCATTCATTCATTTCAGTGAAGTTGTTTGTTGACTTCCTACATTCAGTATGTTGTTCAGTCACCTAGTCATGTCCAACTCTGTGCAACTCAATGGACTGCAGCATGCCGGGCCTCCCTATCCCTCACCATTTCCTGAAGTTTGACCAAGTTCATGTCCATTGCCTTGGTGATGCCATCCAGCCATCTCATCCTCTGATGCCCACTTCTCCTTCTGCCCTCAATCTTTCCCAGCATCAGGGACTTTTCCAATGAGTTGACTGTTTGCATCATATGACTAAAATAATGGAGCTTCATCTTTAGTCCTTCCAACAAGTATTCAGGGTTTGTTCCCCTTCAGATTGATTAGTTTGATCTTGTTGTCCAAGGGATTCTCAGGAGTCTTCTTCAGCATCACAGTTCAAAGGCATTAATTATTTGGGATTCTGCCTTCTTTGCACTCCAACTCTCACATGGTATCTGGTCCCATTACTTCATGGCAAACAGAAGGGAAAAGCTGGAAATAGTGACAGATTTCCTCTTCTTGGGCTCTAAAATCACTGCAGATGGTGACTGCAGCCATGAAATCAGAAGACAATTATTTCTTGGTGGGAAAGCTATGACAAAACTAAACTGTTAAAAAGCAGAGATATTACTCTGCTGATAACGATCTGTATGGTCAAGGTCTTCCCAGTGGTCACGTGCAGCTGTGAGACCTGGACATTCAGTATGCTTGAACACAATTATATATATAATGGTTATATAATTATATAATATAGTAGTTATTTTTCAGCCGGGCTAAATGATACATTGTGATTTCTCTCTCATCTTCCTTTGCGTTGTTGAAAAGGCTATTCTTTATCCATTTAATTGTCCTGGCATCTTTGTGAAAAATTGATTGACCATATATGTGTGGGCCTTTTCTTGACTTTGTGTCTTGCTTGTTTATCTATTTGTCTATTTCTACATCAATATCAAGCTTCCCTGGTGACTCAGTGCTAAATAATTTGCCTGCCAATGCAGGAGAGGCAGATTCGATTCCTGGCAGGAAGATCACCTGGAGAAGAAAATGGCAACCAACTCCAGTATTTTTGCCTGGGAAATCCCATGGACAGAGGAGGATGGTCACGGGGTCCCAAAAAGTCAGACATGACTTAGTGATTAAACAACAACGTCAATATCAAATGGTCTTGATTACTATAAATTTATAATATGTATTTAAGTCAGGTAACAAGTCCTCTAAATTTACTTCTATTTCAAATTGCTTTACCTATTCTAGGTTCTTTGCATTTATATTTAAATTTATAATCAGCTTATTCTTATTGTTCAGTCCCTAAATTGTGTCTGACGCTCTTCAAACCAATGGACTGCAGCAGACCGGGCTTGCCTGTCCTTCACTATCTCCTGGAGTTTGCTCAAACTCATGTTCATTGAGCTGATGATGCCATCCAACAATCTCATCTTCTGTTGCCCCTTCTCCTCTTGCTTTCAATCTTTACCAGCTTCAGGATCTTTTCCAATAAGTTGGCTCTTAGCATCAGGTAGCCAAAGAACTGGAGCTTCAGCTTCAGTTCTTCCAAAGCATATTCAGACTTGATTTCCTTTAGAATTGACTAGTTTGATCTCCTTGCAGTTCAAGCAACTCTCAAGAGCCTTCTCCACCACCCCAATTTGAAAGAATCAATTATTAGGCACTCAGCCTTCCAGGTGGCGCTACTGGTAAAGAACCTACCTGCCAATGCAGGGGACTTAAGAGATTCAGGTTCAGTCCCTGGGTCAGGAAGATCCCCTGGAGAAGGAAATGTCAACCCACTCCAGCATTACTGCCTGGAGAATCCCATGGACCGAGGAGACTGGTCAGCTACAGTCCATAGGGTCCCAAAGAGTTGGACAGGATTTAGAATAGGCATAGGAACCAGAGATCAAATTGCAAACATCCACTGGATCATCAGAAAAGCAAGAGACAGAGTGAAGTAAGCCAGAAAGAAAAACACCAATACAGTATACTAACGCATATATATGGGATTTAGAAAGATGGTAATGATAACCCTGTATGTGAGACAGCAGAAGACACACAGATGTATAGAACAGTCTTTTGGACTCTGGGAGAGGGCGAGGGTGGGATGATTTGGGAGAATGGCATTGAAACATGTATAATATCATATGTGAAACAAATCACCAGTCCAGGTTCGATGCATGATACAGGATGCTCGGGGCTGGTGCACTGGGATGACCCAGAGGTACAGGGAGGGAGGTAGGATTGGGGGTTCAGGATGGGGAACGTGTGTACACCCATGGTGGATTCAGGTTGATGTATGGCAAAACCAATACAATATTATAAAGTAATTAACCTCCAATTAAAATAAATAAATTTAAATTTTAAAAAAGCAAGAGAGTTCCAGAAAAACATCTACTTCTGCTTTATTGACTATGTCAAAGCCATTGACTGTGTGGATCACCACAAACTGCTGAAAATTCTGAAAGAGATGGGAATACAAGACCACCTGACCTGCCTCATGAGAAATCTGCATGCAGGTCAAGAAGCAACAGTTAGAACTGGACATGGAAAAACAGACTGGTTCCAAATCGGGAAAGGAGTATGTCATGGCTGTATATTGTCACCCTGCTATTTAACTTAATGCAGAGTACATCGTTTGAAATGCCGGGCTGGATGAAGCAAAAGCTGGAAACAAGATTGCTAGGAGAAATATCAATAACCTCAGATATGCAGATGAAACCACCCTTATGGCAGAGAGAGAAGAAGAACTATAAGAGCCTCTTGAAGAAAGTGAAAGAAGAGTGTGAAAAAGTTGGCTTAAAGCTCAATGTTCAAAAAAACTGAGATCATAGCATCTGGTCTCATCACTTCATGGCAAATAGATGCAGAAACTGTGGAAACTTGACTTCACATTCCAGGATGTCTGGCTCTAGGTGAGTGATCGCACCATCGTGATTATCTGGGACATGAAGATATTTTTTGCATAGTTCTTCTGTGTATTCTTGCCACATCTTCTTAATATCTTCTGCTTCTGTTAGATCCATACCATTTCTGTCCTTTGTTGTACCCGTCTTTGCATGAAATGCTCCCTTGATATCTCTGATTTTCTTGAAGAGATCTCTAGTCTTTCCCATTCTGTTGCTTTCCTCAATTTCTTTACATTGTTCTAATTAAGCTTGCTGAGATCTTGATTGATAGTTGGTTGAATTTATTATCAAGTTATTAAGAATTGGCATTTTGATAAACATTTCATCTTCCAATCCATAAACATTGTGTATATCTCTCTACTTATTTAGATCTTGTTTAATTATTATATTTGCTTTATCATTTTCACTATGTGGGTTTTGCATATATTTTGTCAGATTCATNTAAAGAGAATTTTACTTCTTCCTTTCTAATACGAATATCTTTAACTTTTATCTTCCTTTACTGCTTAGACTAATAGTACCACCTGTACAATGTTAATAGAACTGATAAGAGTAGATATTCTTACTGCATTATTATTATTGAAACATAGTCTTTAACTGTGATGTTACTTGTAAATTTTCCATAGCTGAAATTTATCAAACTGAAAAAGTATCTTTTAGCTCAGTGAAATACTTGTGTATTAATACCTTGGTACTTTCTCATTGTCCTAAGCCTGGAAATTGTCTCCAAACTGGAAGGCAAAATAATTATATTGCTCATTTTATTTGTTTCTATCTCTCAGGAATAACTGATGTCCAAAATTTTAAAACCATTATTTTATATATTTTTCCAATTTTTAAAAATTGTTTCTAGGAAGATGAAAAAATATGGTCCCTGTTTTTACATCTTGGCTGAAAGCAGAACAAAGTAAACTTTGTAAATAAAGTGTAAAGTTTTACACTGCATTTTATAAATGCATAGCAGATTAATTTAAACATATATCAAGTGAGGGATATATTTTAGGATCACAGATCAAGGATGAGTGTCTATAAGTTTGCTTCAGATCCTTTGCTTTCATTTTATATTCCTAAGTCTTCCTTCCTTCTTTCCTTCCTTTCACTGCTGCTGCTGCTGCTAAGTCGCTTCAGTCGTGTCCGACTCTGTGCGTCCCCATAGATGGCAGCCCACCAGCTCTGCTGTCCCTGGGATTCTCCAGGCAAGAACACTGGAGTGGGCTGCCATTTCCTTCTCCAATGCATGAAAGTGAAAAGTGAAAGTGAAGTCATGTCCGACTCTTCGTGATCCCATGGACTGCAGCCTACCAGGCTCCTTCCTCTAAGGGATTTTCCAGGCCAGAGTACTGGAGTGGGGTGCCATCACCTTCTCCAGTAGTATATGACAAACGGATGAGAAACATTGTATGCATGGCAAAGAGACAGAGATTCTAAGAAGGATCCATGAACCAAGTCAATATTAGAAAAAAACTTACTTTGTTTAATCAAGAATTTTATTTAATTATTTTCATCTAGCTATATTTCTCAGGAAACTGATGATGACTAAATTACAGTCCTGCCAAACTTGAAAACCCCGGTAAACCTGTACATTTTTGATTAATGGCTCGATCATTCACTCCCAGCCAGGATTCTTAAGACATTAATTTTAGCAGGAACAGCTGGTTTTAGAATATAGGTGCAGGCTGTTCCTGCCACGTAATTTACCTGTGAAATATTAAAGAATGAAGGTTTAACTCTTTTTAATATTGTGAAAAATTGGATGTTTTCTTAAACTAGAATAAATAAGTTATCATTTTGTTTGTGTTTAATATTTTTTACCTCAGAATCCTCATACTATCAACACACCATTATTTGGTTTGGTGACTGGAAAAATAGAGACAGGTAAATTGACTTCAGTGGAAAAAATCATATTTTCAAATAAAGGAGACAAAGTAGTAATTATTTAGGTCTAGGAGTAAAAATTTCCATCTGAGTAAAGTGCAAATAATGTTTCAGTAGTTCTTAATAGAAAAGTGAAAGTGTCTGTCATTCAGGGGTGTCCAACTCTTTGCAGCCCCATGGACTGTAGCCCACTAGTCTGCTCTATGCATTGAATTCTCCAGATAAGAATACTGGGTAGCCATTCCCTTCTCCAGGGGATCTTCCAACCCAGGGATTGAACCTGGGTCTTCTGTGTTGCAGGCAGATTCTTTAACATCTGAGTCACCAGGGAAGCCCATCACTTTATATTTTCAAATCAAGAACTTGCATTTTTCCCTTTGTAATTCAAAAGTCATTAATGATGTGTATCTTTATTTTTCATCATTTGCTTAGAAAATTTACTCAATATCACAATATGGGAGTGAAAATGGAGAAATTAAATATTAATAAACATTTCCAGTCTTAAAATTATTAATAAGACATCAAATGTAGAACTGAAAAGTAAGAAAAATGCAAATTTGAAAATGAAAACTGGACAGGAATTTTGCATTCATTATATTTATGAAGAAATTATGGTGACGATCAGAAATGTTTGGCAGGAAATTTAAGGTAGAGGAAACTTTACGCTTCAGGCAGCAGGGGATAGTGGAAAGCACAAAGCCATTGGAGTTCAGTAGACTTGAGTTCAATTCCCAGATCTACTATTTACCACATAGTAGGATAGGAATTATTTAGCACTGAAAATCCCTATAATTTTTATCTTGAGTTGATATTGAGTCTGATTTATAGGGTTGTTTTGATGAAAAGTGAAAGAATATGTGTACAGTGCTTCTTAAATAGCTTTTATCTAAAAAATATTACCTTCTTTCACTACAGAGTGTATAACTGAAAATGCCTTGTTTTCCATTATCATATAGACAAGCATTCTTTACAATGGATTTTTTTCTTTTAAAAAAGTAATTGATGTAGTTCATGCATTGGAGAAGGAAATGGCAACCCACTTCAGTGTTCTTGCCTGGAGAACCCCAGGGACAGCGGAGCCTGGTGGGCTGCCGTCTATGGGGTCCCACAGAGTCAGACACGACTGAAGTGACTTAGCAGCAGAAGCAGAGTTGATTTACAATTCTGCATTAGTTTCAATCTTACAGCAAAGTGATCTAGTTATATCTATGTATTATATGCTTTCTTTTTCAGATTCTTTTCCATTATAGGTTATCATAGAAAAGTGGAAGTCCTCAGTCGTGTCTGACTATTTGGGACCCCATGGACTGTATAGTCCATGGAATTCTCCAGGCCAGAATACTGGAGTGGGCAGCCTTTCCCTTCTCCAGGTGATCTTCCCAACCCAGGGATCAAACCCAGGTCTCCCACATTGCAGGCAGATTCTTTACCAGCTGAGCCACATGGGAAGCCCAGGGTATTATAAGATATTGAGAATATTTCCTTGGGCTTTACTATAGGTCTTTTTTAATCTATTTTATATACAATTGTGTGTACATGTTCACCCTAAACTCCTAACTTAACCCTCCATCTCTTCCCCTTTTAATAACTATGTGTTTTCTATGTCCGTGAATCTATTTGTCTTGTGAATAAGTTCATTTGTATTATTTTTTCAGATTTGTCTTTTATTATGTGATTTCTTTCACTTAATATGATAATCTCNTGTATTATTTTTTCAGATTTGTCTTTTATTATGTGATTTCCTTCACTTAATATGATAATCTCTAGGTCCATCCATATTGCCTCAAATGTCATTATTTCATTCTTTGTTATGGCTGGGTAATCCATTATATTTATGTATATATACATGCATATATATATATATATAGTTCAGCTGGTAAAGAATCCACCTGTATTGTGGGAGCCCTGGATTCAATCCCTGGGTTGGGAAGAGCCCCTGGAAAAGGGAAAAGCTACCCATTCCAGTATTCTGGTCTAGAGAATTCCATGGACTGTATAGTCCATGGGGTGGCCAAAAGTCGGACATGACTGGGCAACTTCCACTCTCACTTCACTTTCTACTTTCTTGTAAATAGTGCTGCTATGAACATTGGGATGCAGTTATCTTTTCAAAGTAGTGTTTCTTCCAGACATATGCCCAGGAGTGGAATCGTAGGATCATAGAGTAATTCTATATTTAGTTTTTTAAGGAAACTCCATACTGTTCTCCATAGTGGTTGTACTAGTTTAAGTTCCCACCAACAGGGTAGGAAGCTTCCTTTTTCTTCACACCTTCTCCAGCATTTATTGTTGTTGTTCAGGCGCTAAGTCATGTCTGACACTTTGCAACCCCATGGACTGTAGCACGCTAGTTTCCTCTGTCCTTCGCTATCTCCCAGAGTGTGCTCAGATTTATGTCCATTGCGTCGGTGATGCTATTTAACTATCCCATCCTCTGCTGCCCTCCTTTCCTTTCACCTTCAATCTTTCCCTGCATCAGGATCTTTTCCAATGAGTCATCTCTTCCTATTAGATGGCCATCTCTTCCTATTAGCTGAAGGAACTTCAATACCAGCCCTTTCAATAAATAGGGTTGATTTCTTTAAGACTGACTGTTTTGATCTCCTTGCTGTCCAAGGGACTCTCAAGAGTCCTCTCTAGCACCACAATTTGAAAGCATCAATTTGTCAGTGCTCAGCCTTCCTTATGGTTCAGCTGTCACATCTGTACATGATTACTGGAAAAACCATAGCATTGACTAGACTATACTCAATGGACATGAGTTTGAGCAGACTCCAGGAGGTATAGTGAAGGACAGGGAAGCCTGCAACCCATGGGGTCACAGAGAGTCAGACATGACTGAGTGACTGAACGACAATAATTAACATTTACAGTTTGGGGAAATGTTAAATGTTGTATGTATTTCTGCTATAAGTTTTTAGTTACAGCACATTAGGTCATGTCTGTCTGTATGTATGTATATACTCCTTCATCAACAGTGTTTTGCTATATGAAGTTTACTAGTTATTGTCGCATGGGCTAGAGAAGTTGTTTCCATAACTTCTAGCAAAAATGTCCAATTCATAAAAATTTATTCTAAGCATGAACAACNTTGCTATATGAAGTTTACTAGTTATTGTCGCATGGGCTAGAGAAGTTTTTTCCATAACTTCTAGCAAAAATGTCCAATTCATAGAAATTTATTCTAAGCATGAACAACTGTTCCTTTGCCTTGAAAAAAAGTTAATATGTAAATAATATGACTCTAGAAAGATGAGTTGAAATGGCAATAGCAATTAGAACAGATATAACTCTTAAGTTTTTTCCTTCCCCCTCTCTCCTTACTTGCAGATAGAGCTTTGCTGTTACTTTAAACCTTTTTCTTCATAGAAAGAGCTAAACTTAATTGGTATTTTAGATCCAGAATGAGAGGAGGGGAGCTTTCCAACAAACTTCTGCTGGCAAGTAGCACTTAGGCTAATTTGTCTTTCAATGGCAATTACTCTGAAATCCCCGACTCTTCATACCTTGCCATGCTGAAGATACCTGACAGCCTACACCTGTAGACACCTGCTGGTTGAAGCAGGAATAATTTGAAGTCAGCCTGTGGAAATGAGCCTATCAATTCTGTCTATTACTGGTTAAACTTGTTTTTATTCCATTCCAGTTTCTGTCTTGACCTATTTCTTATGCTGCATTTTCTATCTACTGAGAAAATGTAAACAAAGCAAACATTAAGGGATCACTAAGAAGCACCCTGTAGCATCTCATCCCAAGTTAGGGGATTTTTTTAGTAGTGCTGGAAGTTGGCAGTGTTAACAGGATCACTTGCCTTCCCAGAAGATGTGTAGCTGAGCAAAAAATAAAGCTTTACTTGTAGGTTACGTGATTAAGTGGAAATGGTAAACATGCTGATGAGAAGCCGTAGGTATGGGCCACTTGCTAGAGTTCTTAACTAATGATGGAAAACACTGCTAGTCTTTGGAAATGGAAGTGGTTCATACCAATGTTTTATAAGTACAATTTCAAGTGTAACTTGAGTTCAGTGACTTATAAACTTTGTCCACTTGAAATTCACTGTTTAATCTATTTCACAGATCAAGAGAGAAAAATCAGAATTTAAGGGTTTCTAAGTGGAATGGTGCTATGATTTAACTTCATTGGAATCTAAGAGTGAGTGAAGTCGCTCAGTCGTGTCTGACTCTTTGCGACCCCATGGACTGTAGCCTACCAGGCTCCTCTGTCCATGGGATTTTCCAGGCAATAGTACTGGAGTGGATTGCCATTTCCTTCTCCAGGGAATCTTCCCGACCCAGGGATTGAACCCAGGTCCCCCGCATTGTAGACAGACACTTTACCATCTGAGCCACCAGGGAAGTCAATCTGATAAGAGTATGATTAATTCCAGCAATCAATAAAAGGACAGAATGTAAAAACATTTGCTTCTATTTAACTTTTCTCTCTCTTTGCCTCAACTTTAATCACTTGCTCCACCAGGTTATGAGTGAATATACTACCTTAATGAGAAGAGGAGCATTACAATGGAAAATTTTCTACCTCTTCAAAAACAATGGAATGGTTCTTTAAATATAATAATAGGGTTTTATTTCTTGAAACCACATTATGAAAACAAAACAAAAAAGAAACTTTCCATTTTATTTGTCTCTAAAAAAATCCCCAGCAAATCGCATCTTGCTTTTTGAGGAGTTAATATTCCATATAACTTCAAAAGAGGAATGTGGCACATGTAATTCAATGCTACCGAACTGACAAGAACTAGTCAAGTCTAACATCTTAGGCATGAAACAAGACATGAGAGACTGAGAAAACTGCCTCCTTTCTATTTTTCTGCTGAAATTGTGTAATGCTGAAATCCAAGACTTTGACGTAGCCTATTTGGATTGAAATTCCATCTCAGCCACATGTTAGTACTGTCATCTTGAACATGTTACTGAAACAGTGCCTCAGTATTTTCATCTGTAAAATGGGGAAGTTGAAAGAGTTAAATAATAAGCAAAAAAAAGTCTTAGAACAGGGCTTGTTACATGCTACCCATTAGTATAACTCCTACTACTACTAAGTCGCTTCAGTCGTGTCCGACTCTGTGCAACCCCATAGACGGCAGCCCACCAGGCCCCGCCATCCCTGGGATTCTCCAGGCAAGAACACTGGAGTGGGTTGCCGTTTCCCTCTCCAATGCATGACAGCGAAAAGTGAAAGTGAAGTCACTCAGTTGCGTCTGACTCCCAGCGACCCCATGGACTGCAGCCCACCAGGCTCCTCCATCCATGAGATTTCCCAGGCAAGAGCACTGGAGTGGGGTGCCATTGCTTTCTCTAGTATAACTCCTACCACTGCTATTTTCATGAAGCAATGAATTCCAAGGTATAGTCAGAAGCCAGTGAGCAAGCAGGATATATTCATGAAAAAACAAAACTCAAAATTAAAACTAGTGATGAAAATACTTTTGTTCCTTTTAAAAATTAAGGCATGCGGGGAAAAAAGCATAAGTTGAAACTATAAAAATATCTTTGCTTGAATTTACACTGGGCTTGGGGTGAGGAAGTGAGGAAGAACATCTGAGATTGGCATGAATTCAGTTTAAAATCTGATCCATGGATTATGAGTCCCACTTAACAGGGCTGTCTATGACACACCCAGGCTAGCTCAGAAACTGGGAATGTCTCTAAGGTAGAAATGTCTTTACTTGTAATAGTATTGCTGCATTTAGCTGGGATATGGCAGCCAAGGTCTATTCTATAAAACTTTCATCTATTTTGATATTCTCTGCTACTCTTCTTGGAGAAGGCAATGGCTCCCCACTCCAGTACTCTTGCCTGGAAAATCCCATGTATGGAGGAGCCTGGTAGGCTGCAGTCAATGGGGTCACTAAGAGTTGGACATGACTAAGTGACTTCACTTTCACTTTTCACTTTCATGCATTGGAGAAGGCAATGGCAACCCACTCCAGTGTTCTTGCCTGGAGAGTCCCAGGGACGGAGGAGCCTGGTGGGCTGCCGTCTGTGGGGTTGCCCAGAGTTGGACACAACTGGAGTGACTTAGCAGCAACAGCAGCTACTCCTCTAGCACACATCACTATCCTTCTTCTTACTGACACATTTCTACACATTTCTATCGATTGATTTCTAAACTATATTTTTACTTATTCTGCAGAACAAAGGTAGTATCCTTTCGGAGATAAATCCTTAGTCTTTGCTGGAAATCGTAGAGTTCCATATAGTGTGGTTAGGGAGCTATCAAGATCTTGGGTCTCTAGTTTGTTTTTGAGTAACAAACTGTGTAGGTGAAACATTGTCTTTTACCCCTCTTTTTTCAATGTTGAATAAATAAATTTTGCTAAGTATATATACAATTAAGACTGAGTGTGGTACTGTTAGTAACCAGGTCAGAATGATATTTCTTTTCATTGTTAGTCTTTGGAGAGACTGATAAAAGTTTTTTCATCAACTCAAAATACCTGATTCTTTAAAAGAAAAATCTCATTTAGCATAATTAACTTGATAATCTGTTAAAAAATGCCCCATGTATATACAGATTCCTAATGGAGAATAGAGTGATTTAATCCTATCTTTTTCCATTATGTATATTCCTTCATATTATTTAAACATTCATATATTACATCTGATATGTCCTAAAAGTGCACAGAAAGCACTTATTTGATAGAAGTCAAAATTCTCCACTTGCCCTGAGTTTAAGTAGTGAGAAACAACCAACTGGAGGAGAAATGAAAGGTACATGAAATTACAATTAACATTTTAAAAAATGATGCATTTTGCCTTATGGATAGTATTATCTGTTTGGTTTAAAGGAGTTTAGTCATCTGATGTTAAATTAGGTTTCATTTAATTTTTTAATCATTTATGCTGCAAACAATGTAGCTTTTTTCATAGAATGGAATACCAAAAAGGAAGGGAAGTTTAAAATAGTCCAAGTTGGTTGGATTGTGGGTAAAGTATCACAGGTGAAAATAATTCATAAAGATAAAAGAGACTCTTGGGTTTGTTGTCACTGCTAAATATGGTGGATTTCAATTCAGCTCTGTTTTTAGCAGTGTGCCTCTATTGTGCAGACTAGAAAGCTCACAGTGAGAATATCTTGGTGCATGATATTGATTCTCCTTTGCTTCCTTATGAGATTGGTCTTAACGTTCTTAAGGCCCTGAAATTATCTTACCTGAGGTATGCTTCACAAGGTGATGTGATGGTATATCCCTTGCTTTCTTTATTACCATATTACTTATAACTAGACATACCATCCTGGGAAGACATGGACCAAGCATCATTTAGAGAATAAAAGATTGCAAGGCTTGTTATTGTAAAGACTTGGGAATATATGTAGGAATGGATCCTTAGTGTGATACAACACAGTGTAAGGAACATATTTTTAAGTTGAGTGAAATTCATTGCCAAGGCTAGACCAAAGGAAGGCATGGACTTCATTTTCAGTTCAAGAAAATGAGAATAGCCCCAATTGTTTGCTTGGATAGTTGCTTGAAGTATGAACTCAGAACTAGGATACTAAATGAAGTTGAAATGGCAGACATTTCCAGGTAACCTGCAAAGGAAGGAATCAAAATACTTAGGAGGTAAGATAATTGTAAGTTTTTCATATAAGTTTCTTATATTATCTTAACTTATATTATCTTTCCCAAGATAATATGTAGGAAGTGGGCAATAAGAAGGGCCAGGAATATACTTTCTTTAATAAAATATTTTAAAATGCAGTATTATCTGAATCATGCATTCACTTTAAAATATAAAGATTTGTTCTTGGAACCTGTATTATTTTAAAAAACTGAAAAATGAGATTCATTAAAAAGGGAACTAAGTTAGTTTGTATGTTTGACCTGTGGACATTTCTTTACTTAAAAAATAAGATTAAAAAAATTTAATTCATTCTCCTGTTAGTGGATGATAAGGGATCCTTTTAAAAGATGAATATGAACCACTATTGAACATGATTAAAATTTTGCATTTTTGTTTTCACCATTATTGAAACTGTTTCACTGTATCTGCAGGGCATTTGGGGGCTGATGGATATTTTGTCATTATAGTAAGACAAAAGCTTGAGTTGGCACATTTATTTGGCACAAATAAACTGCAGCACAGAAAAGATAAAGTTTTAGAATCAGCTAATAAATAAAAATCTTAACTCTGCTTCTGTAAAGCACTTCTTTTAATGGTTTCAACTAAACATAGTCCAAAGTTACTAAGTATTAAAACTGTAGAAGACTATAATACAGAAAAAGCTAACTCTAGGTTGGTGACTTTTTATTGAGGTTTAATTTATGCACAATACAATTGACTGATTTTAAGTGTACAATTTGATGTAATTGGACAAACTTGCAGACAAGTAACTATCACCAAATGACATAAAAACACTCACCCTAAAAAGCTGCCTCATGTCACTTTTGTGTTTGATC
>SJYQ01002016.1:419314-431751 GCA_006410935.1 Redunca redunca | reverse complement strand
AAATTTTAATTTTCTACTCAACTACTTTATAAAATAATATGTTTAAGCTTCAATTTCTGAAATTATATATGATTTATTTGTGGATCAAATACTACAGTGAATTTTTTTTACTAATAGTGGATAAAAGAGTGTTACACATGGATATAAGTTGATATATATATAAAAGCTATTTATAAGCTGCAAATAGTGTAGGAAATTGATATGTGCAGATCTATAATCTTTTAAAATTACACCTATAAGAAATAGAAATGAAAAGAGGAAACAAGTTCTAGCATTTTCTTCAAAGTCATTCCTTTAAAAGAATATCCATCACCACACTATTATTCCTCATTGTACAAAATGTGTACATTCAAACACAAGAAAAAAGAAAATGAAGTATACAATAAAAATCTCTTTCTATAAAACAAGTCCAAAAATATAAGCCAGAAAAATAGTAAAATATTGGAATGAAAAGGTGAATAAGTTCCATTAAGTGGCTGAATACTATTGAACATTTTTAAGATGGCAAATTAGGAAAATGAGTCCAGCTAAAAGCAACAATCAGGACTTTTACTCATGAAATGTAACAGTGCACAGAAGAGACAAAAAGAGGCAGGCTCCTCAGTGTTCCATTTTCCTTCACAGAATGGCACTGGGTGAGAGTCAGGAAGATACAGCTCAGCTAGGGAGAACTGTCCCCCTGCCAAGGAGCCTGAATGAAAGACTGCTACCTATTATGGACTCATGAACCAAGGCAGAAGGGAGAGAAGAAAGGGCTAAAAGTAGAAAGGGACTGACTCAAGGTGGAGAAAAATGCCTCAAAAATGACATTCTCCATGCTAAGTGACTACATAACAAAAAACATTGTTTCAGCATTTAATTAATTCATATTTTCATTATGAAGTATTTAAAATACAATGAAAAGAAGGTGAATGCTAAAATGAATTCATGAACTTAATGTTAGGAATTATCAGCATGTTTTATTTCTTGATTCACATTTTAAAGTAATATAACCTTTATTACATAAAGATGTAGACATAGATACTGTAGATAGAAAACATGTATAAGTGAAAATGACAGAATGAAAACAGCATGGTTATATTATTCTAAGATAATTTGAAGTTGTTCAGGTGCTCAGCTGTATCTGACTCTTTGTGACCCTATGGACTGCAGCACGGCCAGGCTTCGCTATCCTTCACCATCTCCTGGAGTTTGCTTAAACTCATGTCCATTGACTCAGTGATGCATCCAGCCATCTCATCCTCTGTCATCCCCTTCTCCTCCTGCCTTCAATCTTTCCCAGAATCAGGGTCTTTTCTCATGAATCAGCTCTTATCAGGTGGCCAAAGTATTGGAGTTTCAGCTTCAGTATCAGTCCTTCAAATGAATATTCATGACTGATTTTCATGAGAATTGACTGGTTTGATCTCCTTGCAGTCTACAGGACTCTGGAGAGTCTTCTCCAACAACACAGCTCAAAAGCATCAGTTCTTTGGTGCTCAGCCTTCTTTATGGTCCAACTCTCACATCCATACATGACTCATGGAAAAACCATAGCATTGACTAGACAGAGCTTTGTTGGCAAAGTAAAGTCTCTGCTTCTTAATACACTGTCTAGGTTTGTCATAGCTTTTCTTCCAAGAAGCAAACGTCTTTTAACTTCATGGCTGCAGTTACCATCTGCAGTGTTTTTGGAGCCTCAAAAAATAAAGTCTCTTACTGTTTCCATTGTTTCCCCATCTATTTGCCATGAAGTGATGGGAACAGATGCCTTGATCTTCATTTTTTGAATATTGAGTTTTAAGCCAGTATTTTCACTCTTCTCTTTCACTTTCATCAAGAGGCTCTTTAGTTCCTCTTCACTTTCTGCCATAAGGGTGGTTTCATCTGAATATCTGAAGTTATTGATAGTTCTCCTAGCAATCTTGATTCAGGCTTTTGCTTCATTCAGCCCAGGATTTTGCATGATGTTCTCTGCATGTTAAATAAGCAGGGTGAAAATATACAGCTTTGATGTACTTTCCTAATTTTGAATGAGTTCGTTGTTTCATGTCTGGTTCTAACTGTTGCTGTTGGCCTCCATACAGGATTCTCAGGAATCAGGTAAGGTGGTCTGGTATTCCCATCTCTTGAAGAATTTTCAGTTTGTTTGATCCATACAATCAAAGGCTTTAGTGTAGTCAGTGAAGCAGATGTTTTTCTGTAACTCTCTTGCTTTTTCTATGATCCAACAAATGTTGGCAGTTTGCCATTCTGAGAACCTTATTGTAGACATTTACTTTTCCTTTAGTCTGTGTGTGTATGTATATATATTTTTTTATTTTTACTAAAATATGATCATATAGTATATACTCTTTTGTACCCTATTTTTTTAGTAATGATTTTCATTTGTTCTTGAAATTAAGTTTGTCTTAATAATTTAATAGTTTGCTTAAACCAGTAGGCAATGACAACCATGTATTGCACCTTACTCTCATGCCATTGAAATCTCCTCTAATCTAGCACAAATCCTTTTTTATTACTTATACAAAAGTGATCAATGCAAAGAAATAGAGGAAAACAATAGAATGGGAAATACTAGAGATCTCTTCAAGAAAATTAGAGTTACCAAGGGAACATTTAATGCAAATATAGGCTCAATAAAGTACAGAAATGGTATGGACCTAACAGAAGCAGAAGATATTAACAAGAGGTGGCAAGAAAACACAGAATAACTGTACAAAAAAGATCTTCACAACCCAGATCACTCAACTAGAGCCAGACAACCTGGAATGTGAAGTCAAGTGGGCCTTAGGAAGCATCAGTACGAACAAAGTTAGTAGAAGTGATGGAATTACAGTTGAGCTATTTCAAATCCTAAAAGATGATGCTGTGAAAGTGCTGCACTCAATATGTCAGCAAATTTGGAAAACTCAGCAGTGACCACAGGACTGGGAAAGGTCAGTTTTCATTCCAATTCCAAAGAAAGGCAATGCCAAAGAATGCTCAAACTACTGCGCAATTGCACTCATCTCACATGCTAGTAAAGTAATGCTCAAAATTCTCCAAGCCAGGCTTCAGCAATACGTGAACTGTGAACTTCCAGATGTTCAAGCTGGTTTTAGAAAAGGCAGAGGAACCAGAGATCAAATTGCCAACATCTGCTGGATCATGGAAAAAGCAATAGAGTTCCAGAAAAGCATCTATTTCTGCTTTATTTGACTATGCCAAACCTTTGACTGTGTGGATCACAGCAAACTGTGGAAAATTCTGAAAGAAATGAGCATACCAGACCACCTGACCTTCCTCATGAGAAACTTACATGCAGGTCAGGAAGCAACAGTTTAGTTGCTTCCATTTAGTCAAGGCTATGGTTTTCCAGTGGTCATGTATGGATGCAAAAGTTGGACTGTGAAGAAAGCTGAGTGCCGAAGAATTGATGCTTTTAAACTGTGGTGTTGGAGAAGACTCTTGAGAGTCCCTTGGACTGCAAGGAGATCCAACCTGTCCATCCTAAAGGAAATCAGTCCTGGGTGTTCATTGGAAGGACTGATGTTGAAGCTGAAACTCCAATAATTTGGCCACCTGATGTGAAGAGCTGACTCATTGCAAAATACCCTGATGCTGGGAAAAATTGAGGGCAGGAAGAGAAGGGCATGACAGAGGATGAGATGGTTGGATGGCATCACCAACTTAATGGACATGATTTTGGGTAAACTCCAGGAGTTGGTGATGGACAGGGAGGCCTGGCGTACTGTGTTTCATGGGGTCACAAAGGTTGGACTTGACTGATTGACTGAACTGAATTAATGGGTAAGGTAATTAAGTATAAAATTAACATACCAATCGAAGGAATAAGCACAGTGAAGAAAAACTGCACAATCCAGAGAGTGTGGTGTGGTGCACTGTTGGTTAAGTTATGATCATTGCCCTCCTTTCTAAAGAGAGAGCACTTCAGCAGACATTTCAATTATGTGAATGCCATGTATATTGAGCTTAAATATTTGAGATTTCATAGTTATAGGTTATTCATATTCTGTTATCTTCCAACCCTGTGTTTCAGAGGATTTAAAAATGGGGTATTTAATTTCTTAATGATAATAATTAAGGTTATAAGATGGACTTCCCTGGTGGCTCAGTGGTAAAGAATCTGCCTGCCAGTGTGGGATTCAAGGGCTCAGTTCCTGGGTCAAGAACATCCCCTGGAGAAGGAAATGGCAACTCACTCCAATATTCTTGCCTGGGAAATCCCACGGACAGAAGAACCTGGCAGTCTACAATCCATAGGTTTGCAAAGAGTCAGACATAACTTGGTGATTAAATACAAACATGTCATGAGATACTATTTCTAAAAATAGATATTAACACTTACAAGAGAAAGGATAAATATTAGCCTTTAAGGACTTACCTATGGGAACAGAGATTAGTTTTTCCTTGATTTTTCTTTTATAANAGGATAAATATTAGCCTTTAAGGACTTACCTATGGGAACAGAGATTAGATTTTTCCTTGATTTTTCTTTTATAAGAGCTCACTTCATTATTTTAAACATGTTATTTGTATAATTTTATGATTAAAGAATGAAAAGATACTACATGAGAATTTTTTTAAGGACACCAAAATGTGAATTTCAAAGAGTATTTTAAACATAAAGAAAGTTAAAGGCTTTAAATTGTAATGCCTCAATGTTTTAAGTGCCAAAAAACCAAATGCTCTTTTGCTTTATATAACAGCTCATTCATAGAACTAGCCCAATTCCTTGGAGTTAAAATGAACTGGTAGTTGCATTCTTAATATTTGATTGCCTTAAACATCTTGTCCTGAAGAAACTAGAGCAACTGAAATAAATTTTTTTTCTAAGAAGCATTGCAAGACTTTTCCTTGGTCCTAAATGTTTTGACATCTATTTTCATCAGGAAAAGAAATGGAAGTGAGCTATCAGCCACTAGCATTTGAGACTGGGTTAACATATCCTGCAGACTATAGAGTCCTGTTTCCATAGAAGTAACATTTGGATCGTTGAAAATAGAAGATAGATTTCAAAACCAGTGTGTGCTTCTACTAGTGAAAAATCATGCATTTGTGTTTTCACATTTGTAAGACAGGGGTGGTAGAATAATTCTCTGAGCTTTCCAATGTAATCTGAAAGTCTGTGGGGGAGAAATGAAACTCCCATAAATTTTGAGTTGAGAAGTACAGGCACATTAGTTTATTAACAATGACATGAGAGCACCATAATGCTTCCTAAGAGATCAGAAACATCAAAGCTTTCTGTTTATTGTAGTTTGAAAGCTTTAATGTACTTAGTCTGCATTTGTGACTTAGTCACTTGAAAGAACACAGAAAGCTGGCATTTTAAAGCTTGAATTTAATAATTGGAAATAAGAGTAGAAATACTTTTATCCCTTCTAAGACGAAGCCAGACACTGAATATGTATCATCATTATTTGATTGCTGATGTGGACATATTGAAATCAAAGAATATAACTGCAAATAATTTCTATCAAGGTGGTTTGGGATATTTAACATCGTCTTCTCTTTTATATGTACCTGTATTTTTGAAATGGAATCTTATCAAAGTTTGTTATTAGAGGATCAGTGTTGGCATTTTTTAATAGCCTAGGAATATTGGATAATGGGAGAAGTAAATTATAAGTATCAAATTTTCAGGTGACTACTCATTGGACAAGACCCTGATGCTGGGGAAGATTGAAGGCAGGAAGAGAAGGGGACGATAGAGGATGAAATGTTGGGATGGCATCACTGATGCAATGGACATGAGTTTGAGCAAATTCTGGGAGTTGGTGATAGACAGGGAAGCCTGGCATGCTGCAGTTCATGGGGTTGCAAAGACACGACTGAGCAACTGAACTGAACTGAGCCTGATAAAGTGAGAGCAATAGAAATAATATGTTAAGACTTGGATTTTTTAATATATACCCTGCTTTAAATTATTTCTTTGATATCTAAAATTATAGATTTACCCATGGTTCTCCTTTGCCTCATTTCACAAGACTAGGGGAATTACTGGTTTGATGTGTTCTAGAAGTTTTAACAAAATAAAAACATTTCCATGGTAACCCTGGATTTGTCTTGCACTAATTTCTCTTAAAAAATAGTAGCCCAACTACTGTATTTACTACAAGCCTATCTTTGTTATTCTCTGAAAACATAAAAATCAATCAGTCATGAATATGTGACATTTTCTTTAACAGGAGACCAAGGAAAGCAGATCAAAGTAGAGTCAGATTAAAGCAAAATTATAACATAAGCATTAGCCAGTTAAATTGTCTATCCACATTTGGAACCATTCTGAACTTGATTTAAAGTAATTATGACTCCTATTACATGTTGGCTTAAAACAAGCAAACACTAGCTGATTATTGACGTTCCAACTCTTGGACCTCAAAAATTCTTAGTAATTCTAATTTCCCAAGAGGATATCATGAACAGTAGATTCAGCTGATGTTAATAGAAAATCTGTAGCCATAAAGTTTCAGGAACCTCATGTTTAGGATCCTTTGACCATTCTACTCGTGGGGATTTGATGATGATATGACCTCCCATTATATTTCACACTGCTAACCCAACCCCAAATTATTAGGCTTTCAGGAAGGTTGAGGAACATACTGTAAGCCTATAGTTCTAGGATTTAGACGTTGCAGAGAAGCATGGAAGAGTGGTTTACGGTTGAAATCTGTGTAACACTTCTGTGTCTACAACTGGAGCTATTACAAAGAAATATCTCTTGTACTCATTAGGGAAAATACTGAAAGGAAGGTTCCACCCCCTTTTCTACACTGAAATGCTTCTTGATCGTTTCCAAATTGTTAAGGCTTATCAAGCTCATACAATCTGCTAAAAGTTAGATGATTAACAATGGCAAATGAAGGAGATAGTCAAGATGGAGGAAGAGAAATGGAAATAGATCTAGAAGTAATATTCTCCTCATTGCACTTTATTGGATGAGTCTTAGTATTTGATTCAAAGCCCTAAATGAACTAATTTATGCATAGCTCATGGAAATTGTCTCCTCTTAATATTCCTTAGACATGTTAAATTTTTCCATTTAGTCACTTATTCTCAGTGTATACAAAAACATGCAATGGTTCAGTATTGAAAGCAAAGTCCCTGTCCTAGGCATTTATTTTCTAGTCTGAGGAGTGGGATGGGTCAAAATAAAAGATAAAATATAAATGATTGAATAAGATAATTTCAGATAGTGATGAATGCTAATCAGAAAATAAGTAAAGGATAATTAATGAGTTACTGAATTGAAGAATGGTCTCCAGGATTTGGGTCTTTGAAGGAGATGACCTATGAATAAAACCTGAATAATGAAAAAGAGGCCATCTCAGGGTATTTGATGAGAGTCTGTAGAAAGAGAATGAAAGAAAAAAGTCATAAGATTGAAATGATGTTGCTACATTCAAGACAGGAACAAAAAAAAAAAGCTCAGATGGCCAAAGTATAGTTGGGTCTGGAGAGTTTGGAAAGACACATGTCATGTAGATACTGTATTTAGTCAATTGCTATTGTCAGCAGCATTGTCTGAGAGCTTATTCTTGGTCCCCATTCCAGACCTACCAAATTAGAATCTGTAGGGCTAGTTCTAGGTAATTTGTATGCATCATGAAATTTAAATTAGCACTAGTATATGTACAATTCTCGGAGTGATTATTTAGGTAGTGGTATTAGTCTTGATGAAGGTAAAAGAGGAGAGTGAAAAACTCAACATTCAGTAAACTAAGATCATGGCATCTCATCCTACCACTTCATAGCAAATAGATGGGGAAACAATGGAGGCAGTGACACTTTATTTTCTTGGGCTCCAAAATCACTGCAGATGGTGACTGCTCCTTGGAAGAAAAGTTATGACAACCTAACAACATATTAAAAAGCAGAGACATTACTTTGCCAACAAAGGTCCATATAGTCAAAGCTATGATTTTTATAGTAGTCATGTATGGATGTGAGAGTTGGGCCATAGAGAAAGCTGAGCACTGAAGAAATGATGCTTTTGAACTGTGGTGTTGGAGAAGACTCTTGAGAGTCCCTTGGACTACAAAGAGATCCAACCAGTCAATCCTAAAAGAAATCAGCCCTGAATATTCATTTGAAGGACTGATTCTGAACATGAAGCTCCAATACTTTTGGCCACCTGATGTGAAGAGCCAACTAGTTAGAAAAGGTGCTGATACTTGGAAAGATTGAAGACAGGAAGAGAAGGGGATGACAGAAGATGAGATGGTTGGACAGCATCACCGACTCAGTGGACATGAGTTTGAGTAAGCTCCAGGAGATGGTGAAGGACAGGGAAGTGTGGCATTGCTGCAGTGCATGGGGTCACAAAGAGATAGACATGACTGAGTGTCTGAATAACAACAAATTAATGTTGAAATTTAGGTTAATTTAAATTTGAAATCTTTAAATAGAAGTTGCTACAAAAACATTGTGTGACTTAAAAAAAACATTGGTTTCTGTAGAGACAGAAAACTGGAATAAGACTAGTTCAGAGGAAATTACAGTATGGTTATTGAGAAATGGACAGGAAATTGAGAGATGGACAGGGAAGCCTGGTATGCTACAGTCTATGGGGTCACAAAGAGTCACACATGACTGATGAACTGAACTGAATTGAACTGAGAAATAATTTTGACTTGGACTAGGTTGGATTCAGTGATCATATCAAAAACATTTTTCCCCAAAAGATTGTAGGACAAATTGGATGTTGGGTAAAAAAAAAAAAAAGTAACAAGAAATGTTTAGGCAGTTGTGGCTAATTGGATTCTTTTCTGAAATGGAAATAATTAAAGTCAAAAAGGTTTGGTGGGAAAAAATGCATATAATGAAGAGTTCAATTACGAAAATGTTGGGTTTGAGAAGACCAATATAGTATGTGAAAAATGCTAACCATTCAATAACAAGAACCCAGGAACCAACCTGATACTTAAAAGAGCAAAAGATTTAAATAGACATCTTACCAAAAGAAAAAAAATGCATGGCATAAATACATAGGAAAGACGTTTTAAATCATTAGTCATTACATAAATGTAAGTATAAACCAAAATTATATGTCACTCGGTTCAGTTCAGTTGCTCAGTCGTGTCCGACTCTTTATGACCCCATGAATTGCAGCACACCAGGCCTCCCTGTCCATCACCAACTCCCGGAGTTCACTCAGACTCACGTCCATCGAGTTGGTGATGCCATCCAGTCATCTCATCCTCTGTCATCCCCTTCTCCTCCTGCCCCCAATCCCTCCCAGCATCAGAGTTTTTTCCAATGAGTCAGCTCTTCGCATGCGGTGGCCAAAGTACTGGAGTTTCAGCTTTACCATCAGTCCTTCCAAAGAACACCCAGGACCGATCACCTTCAGAATGGACTGGTTGGATCTCCTTGCAGTCCAAGGGACTCTCAAGAGTCTTCTCCAACACCACAGTTCAAAAGCATCAGTTCTTTGGCACTCAGCTTTATTTATAGTCCAACTCTCATATCCATACGTGACTACTGGAAAGACCATAGCCTTGAGTAGATGAACCTTTGTTGGCAAAGTAATGTCTCTGCTTTTGAATATGCTATCTAGGTTGGTCATAACTTTCCTTCCAAGGAGTAAGTGTCTTTTAATTTCATGGCTGCAATCACCATCTGCAGTGATTTTGGAGCCCCCCCAAAATAAAGTCTGACCCTGTTTTCACTGTTTCCCCATCTATTTCCCATGAAGTGATGGGACCAGATGCCATGATCTTAGTTTTCCGAATGTTGAGCTTAAAGCTTAATGTTGGCTTAAAGCCAACTTTTTCACTCTCCTCTTTCACTTTCATCAAGAGGCTTTTTAGTTCCTCTTCACTTTCTGTCATAAGGGTGGTGTCATCTGCATATCTGAGGTTATTGATATTTCTCCCAGCAATCTTGATTCCAGCTTGTGCTTCTACCTACTCACTAAAAAAGAATAAGAATTCTTAGAGTGGCAGTGCTTATATTTGGTGAAAATATGAAGCAACAGGAGCCCATATATTTTTGATATGAATAAGAAACTTCTGAAAAGAAGCGTGCAATTACCTTCAAAGAGGAAAAACGTGAGAATGTCATTAGACTGCTGACAAAAAACATACTAGAATAATTTGAAAAAAAACCCTTCAAAATGAATGAAAATTATTTAAACGTAAAACTTTATTATATTTAATGAAATGGCCAATTAAAAATTATAACCATCACTAAAAGATACTTTTTAAATATATAGGAATTCAGAGAACCTAGTGTGCACAGTCCTCTGGAAAAGAAAATTATTATTCATAGTTGAGCAAAACAACAAGAAAAGGGATTGCAAAAAAGAGGAGGGTAGAACATCTAAGAATGACTCAGATCAGCAGTAAGATCAAATCCTATGGTAACAGACATGCTGTAAATTAGAATAAAATTAATCCAAATTATGTAAAGAAGTCAGAAGGGCTCCATAAAAATGTCCTTAAGAAGAAGACGAGTATCCTCAGAAGCCTGCGTTGTATTAGCATGGAGGTTCTAGACAAAAAGAGGTGAGGTAAAACAACTACTTTCCATTGTAATTAAGAGAAAATGAACAAGTTGGGGACTTAAAAACCAGAAAAAGCAGTTTTGTGGCATTATCAGTGGCATGGAAATTTTTCCCTTGATAGTCATTGGTAAATTAAGATAATAACTTACAAAATAATTATGTTGTCCTTCCTAACATTTTCTCCTTACATTTTCTAGGAAGGGTCTCTCTGAGCAACATATATTTAATGCCATAAAATATCTTCCATTTTAGGTGTCAAATCCCAGTAATAAATTCACAAGAGATCATATGCAATAGCAATGTTTTTAATTTTTGAGTGAATTTATACAGAAAACTAGGAAGTCAGTTATTATAGAATAAAATGCTATAGCAACATGAGGATAAAGATGATGTTAGTCAGGATTTAGCCAGAGAAGCGATAGGAGACATACACACACATGAATGTGGGTATATGAATATGTTATGTACGTATTTTATAAAATATTTTAAGGAACTGGCTAGGCAAATCAGAGTTCATGGGGTAAGGCAGGCAGAAAGGGAAGACTGTATGCACGTGTGCTGAAGTTTGGAGTTCTTTTACTGCATGTTGATAACAGCCTTATATAGACCTATCTTAAGGTAACCACTGCAGTATCATTGCATCATTTTGTCAATATTGATTAGAAAAGAAGCATGATTGTGAGACAATTTTTGAAAGTGAAACAGTCAATTGAATATGAAGTCATTTTAAAATATTCTTTATACTCCATAAAGAGATTTCTTTATTTTGGAAACCCTGAACTGTATCTCTTTGGTTTAAAGCAAAGAAAGAGGTGGTTAAGTGATGGAAACTACCAGGACAATTACTGATACTGAAAAATAAGCACCATAAAAATGTAGAAATTTAATTTGCCTATCGGAANAGAACAGCTCCTTAGCAGCTATTCACTCCTAATCAGCCTCAAGTTGTAATGAATAGAATAATAAGCACCATTAGAATAATTCACTATTCATCAAGAATAATAAACCACTTAGAATAACAAGGCTAAAATAATAAGCCAGTGCTTAAATCATGGGGAAAGATTAGGAGGAAGAAAAGGAGATTCTCAGAGGAGGTGAGATTATTGTTGTTGTAAATTACTGAGCTCCCCTAATGTACTGAATTCAGTATTGACCTTCTCCATCCCCTACGTCTACATCCTACTCAGTATCACTCAGTGTGCTCCACAGACCACCTACATCAGACTCACCTAGAGACAGAAAGAGATGGGGGATCAGGGGTTAGGAGGAGATTGATTTCTAAGACTCCACTCTAACTGGGATCGTTCTTATTTATAAACCTATCTGCTATTTTCCCTCAGTGCATTTGCTTCTGCTGTTCCTTCTACCTAGAATGAGCATGATTTCTAAATTTAGCTGTTAAAAATCTACTCATCATTTAAGGTCAGATCAATAGCTATTTCCTTCTTTATCATTCTTGAATTCAATACTCCACCCACTTACCCAGCCTATACAAAGTGGAAGTAGAATTCAGATAACCTCAGCAATAAGAAAAACTAAAAATTACTTAAATTCCTTGCATATGAGAAATATAGAAGAGAAAATCTTAAGATGTTCACTTGAAAACAATTTCCTTTCTTAGTAATACTAAGTTGCTCTTAACAAAAAAAAACTAAATAGACCTCTGTAAGTTCAGTTCAGTTCAGTCGCTCAGTCATGTCCGACTCTTTGGGACCCCGTGAATCGCAGCACGCCAGGCCTCCCTGTCCGTCACCAACTTCCGGAGTTCACTCAGACTCACGTCCGAGTCAGTGATACCATCCAGCCATCTCATTCTTGGTCGTCCCCTTCTCCTCCTGCCCCCAATCCCTCCCAGCATCAAAGTCTTTTCCAATGAGTCAACTCTTCGCATGAGGTGGCCAAAGTATTGGAGTTTCAGCTTCAGCATCATTCCTTCCAAAGAAAT
>SJYQ01002016.1:408198-418888 GCA_006410935.1 Redunca redunca | reverse complement strand
TATTTCTCCTGGCAATCTTGATTCCAGCTTGTGCTTCCTCCAGCCCAGCATTTCTCACGATGTACTCTGCATATAAGTTAAATAAGCAGGGTGACAATATACAGACTTGACATACTCCTTTTCCTATTTGGAACCAGTCTGTTGTTCCATGTCCAGTTCTAACTGTTGCTTCCTGGCCTGCATACAGATTTCTCAAGAGGCAGGTCAGGTGGTCTGGTATTCCCATCTCTTGAAGAATTTTCCACAGTTTATTGTGATCCACATAGTCAAAGGCTTTGGCATAGTCAATAAAGCAGAAATAGATGTTTTTCTGGAACTCTCTTGCTTTTTCCATGATCCAGCTGATGTTGGCAATTTGATCTCTGGTTCCTCTGCCTTTTCTAAAACCAGCTTGAACATCAGGAAGTTCACGGTTCACATATTGCTGAAGCCTGGCTTGGAGAATTTGAGCATTACTTTCCTAGCGTGTGAGATGAGTGCAATTGTGCAGTAGTTTGAGCATTCTTTGGCATTGCATTTCTTTGGGATTGGAATGAAAACTGACCTTTTCCAATCCTGTGGCCACGGCTGAGTTTTCCAAATTTGCTGACATTTGAGTGCAGCACTTTCACAGCATCATCTTTTAGGATTTGAAATAGCTCAACTGGAATTCATCACCTCCACTAGCTTTGTTCGTAGTGATGCTTTCTAAGGCCCACTTGACTTCACATTCCAGGTTGTCTGGCTCTAGGTGAGTGATCACACCATGTAAAATAGTGACTAAATTATTGTTACAAAGATAGAATAAAGTAGATTTTTTTAAGTTGATAGAATATCAGTTCAGTTCAGTCACTCAGTCATATCCAACTCTTTGCAACCCCATGAATAGTGGCACGCCAGGCCTCCCTGTCCATCACCAACTCCTGGAGTTCACTCAAATTCATGTCCATCGATTTGGCGATAAAGGCAAATACTGGTCTCTTTTTATATACAGAATGTAAAACAAACAAGTTCATACATAACAAAGATATAGAAAACAGGTTTGTAGTTGCCAGAGGAGGATGAGGGGTGGGAGAATGGGTTACTTTTTTTTTTAATAACTTGAATTTTTTATAATAGATGTGACTTTCAGTAAGAGATATACTGATATAAAATATAATTATATTTGGTTTTGTTACTTTTACTGCTATGTTTATAAAAAATGAACACTTGAAAGTGCTAGAAATAGAGGAGGGAATTTTAGGTCTTTTCCAGCCCTGATACTCTCTACATCAATCTTTTTCAGTTTTAGGACTGTCTTCCTTTTCAGCAACTATGTCAGTCAATTGACTGCCCTGTGATTCTCTAACTTTAACATTATATGTATATATATATATTTTAAATATATATGTTTGTGATGTCTGAATGAGAAATTGCATACATTAATAAGATGATTTCAGCAAAGCATTTTGAATAATGTAGTCTGAAGGAATGTGTACACATATGAAATAGTAGTAAAATTAGCCCTAATTCTCTTTCTCCAATATTTGACTTTCTACAAGCATAACACCNGGTCAAGAATTTTTAGCTCTTTTTAATTATACTGTATTTGTATTCCTGAAGAGATAAATGATTTAGAATTCATTTAAATATTTGTATGATATTTGATAACTCTGTATTTTATAATACATGATAACTGATGATATCTTCCCTTAAATGGAACATGTAGATAATTGTATCCAATGAAAAGCCTGACACTCCGAGAAGCAGGAAGCTCTTTCAGTACTTTTCATATGGCTCATTATGTAGTGAAGAAGTGCATTTACCAAACTGTCTGTCTTTTGGCTGCAGCTTTGATAGGAAAAGCAAACAAGTTCTTTGATATGCGTGTTTAATTTTGCATGTGCTCAGTTGCTCAGTTGTTTCTGACTCTGAAACCCCATGGGCTGTAGCCCGCCAGGCTCCTCTCCCCATGGATTTCTCCAGGCAAAAATACTGGAGTGGGGTGCCATTTCCTACTCCAGAGAATCTTCCCAAACCAGGGACTGAACCTATATCTCCTGCATTGGCAGGCAGATTCTTTATCACTAGTGCCAGCAGGGTAGCTGGACTTAATGAATTAAGCTGGACTTAATAAATCCATACAACCAGTATAGAAATCAGAAATCAGTACTAAAGTCTGCACAGTTTAACACAACATGGACTACATAAAAATGCTGGCAAAGGATGAACTCCTTTTCTAGTGGTTTAAATTAGGAAAATATTTCCTATGCTTGAAACTGTTTTAACTGCCAGTCTTATTGCAAATTCTTATCTGTTCCTTTTCTCTGTTCTTAGCAAACTCATACAGGAGAGAATTAGAAAGAAAACATATGTTTCCAATAATTGTAGTGAATGTATGTTTCCAATAATTGTAGTGAATGCATGGGTTCCACAAAGCTGTGAAAAGCCCTCGGTAATGAAAACTTTTTGCAAATAATGCCGTTGGATAGCAACTAACAAATAATGTTATCATCAGAGGTTAATATCTGATATGACCTGAAAAAAAGAGAAGCAAATATACTTTTATAGAAAATAGACTGAGCTTTAATTTTATTCTCAACAAATGTTTGTTTTATTTTTTAAGTTCATTGGCTAAAGCCCTAAGAAATATTCCTGTGAAGTTCTGCTCATAGCCAATGTAAAAAATTATGTCTACCCCCCAGCTTCTTATTGTTTGAATCCATTTTTAGCTAACCAAGTCATTGTCAGGATGAAAAACTGCACACTGGGTGCTTTATCAAGGTGCTCAGTTGCTAAGTTCAGTTCAGTTCAGTCGCTCAGTCATGTCCGACTCTTTGTGACCCCATGAATCGCAGCACGCCAAGCCTCCCATTCCATCATGAACTTCCGGAGTTCACTCAGACTCATGTCCATCGAGTCAGTGATGCCATCCGGCCATCTCATCCTCGGTCGTCCCCTTCTCCTCCTGCCCCCAATCCCTCCCAGCATCAGAGTCTTTTCCAATAAGTCAACTCTTCACATGAGGTGGCCAAAGTATTGGAGTTTCAGCTTTAGCATCATTCCTTCCAAAGAAATTCCAGGGCTGATCAGTCACGTCCAAATCTTTGTGCCCCGTGGACTGTAGCCCACCAGGTTCCTCTGCTTATGGAATTTTCCAGGCAAGAACACTGTACTGGGGTGCCATTTCCTACTCCAGGGAAGCTTCCCAACTCAGGGATTGAACTCATGTCTCTCGGGTCTCCTACATTGGCAGATGGATTCTTTACCACTAGCGCTATAAAAAACTCCTACAAAGTGCCTTTCATCACTATTGGCTTGTATGGAAAATTTATATGATGATGATAATTCTGGAAACTAAAACACCCAAAGTATTTGGCCATATCTACAAATAGAGGCAAACAAAAACAGGTGCTCATCCTTTTTTCCTTCCTTCCCTCCCTTCCTGCCCACCCCCCCCCTCACTTTTAGAAAATTAGATANCTCACTTTTAGAAAATTAGATAATATTGGAGGAAAACATTTTCCTCTACCCTTCTAGGTTCTTCTGGCTGGTCTAATAATTAAATTTATATGAGAGAGACTAACAGGAGAAAATCAAACAAAAGTTTAATAATATGCATACATGGGAGAGACTGAGGAATTCACCAAAATGGTTGAAACCTTCACTTTAAATACTGTCTGCAGCTTAAAACAAAACAGAATGTTAGGATAGTGGCTTGGGTCTTGAAGGAGAGGAAGGCAATTGACCTGGAGATGGGAAAGAAAAGGTTTGGTAAAGAAATGTTTGCTGGGCTGTGCAAAGACAGTGGGACACAGAGAGGAATTTGAATACATTTGGCTAGTTATCCCCATCTACATACCTAGTTCATACTATAGTCATCTATGGTGATAGCTCCCTTCCTGGAACAGGTCCTCTAACTGCCTTCTTTAGACATTTAGGGGGAGGTCATAGCTTCTTCCTGAGTCTTTTGAACCTTTATTGCCAGCAGCTTGAGATATTCTGCATACCAAAGAGAAAGTCAAGGGTGTAGATTTTCCTCCCTTGGCAGTCTACTCTAAATACAGTCAGAAGGGGAGGGTAGAGCTCCAAGGAATAGGAGGAGAACATCTAGCTAGCCAGTACCTTCGGAATAAAAAATAGTTCGAAGGCCACTGACTGTGAAACAGTGCCTTCTAAACTGTCTACTAATCTAACAGGCTCAACTTCTTTGAGAACTATTTTGCCCATTTAAAGACAAAACCAGGTGGATAAATAAGCTAACTGCAATGAGTTCCCTGGGAAAGAGATTTGAGCTAGATCCAGGGATCAGTAGGAATTTGATAAAAAGGAAAATGTAGGCAATCTTATACAAAAGAAACATATTTGCAAATACAAGGAAAAATAGAGATGTTCTATGTAAATTCCAGTGTGTTTAAACTCTTGAATGTGTGGTGCTAAGGGCAGAAAATGAGATGGCATTCAATCAGGAAAGGTGTATTTGGGATTAGCAAAGAATTGCAATTCAGGTTTAGCAACAATGGCAAGCTATATGCAAGTTCTTGCCCAGGAAGGGGAGGAGAACTCTTATAGAGAGGAAAAGGAAGTTGGGAGGGCTATAGTACATTGAGCCTATGGCCTTTTTTGGCTGAGTTGTTCCTCTTCCAGGAAAGAAGAGTCTTTATTCTTTTGGTGGGGCTCTTTTGGGTTTCCCAGGTGGCACAGCAGAAAAGAATCTGCCTACCTATGCAAAAGATGCAGGTTCAATCCCTGGGTCAGAACTAATCCCTGGAGGAAGAAGTACACACCAGTATTCTTGCCTGGAGAATTCCATGGACTGAGGAGCCTGGCGCCTCAGTCCATGGGTCACAAAAGAGTCAGACACAAAGCAAGGAAACGACACTATTATTGCAGGGCATGAGAGCTCCCCCTACTGGTGCCTTGACTTTAATTGGAGTTGCTGCTGCTGCGAAGTCGCTTCAGTCGTGTCGGACTCTGTGCGACCCCTGTTGCTGTTTATTAATCCCCCCACCCCACCCCTTTGATAAATATCTTTCTCTGAAAGCATTGCTGATCAAGACTCAGATTTTCTGATTTCACTGGCTTTTTTCCCTTGATGTCTGGAAGGAATTTCCCTGGGTGTAGTGTTTCAAGTTGTAGGGAAGGTGTACAGACTGAAGACTTATTGAGGTCACATTTGACTAAAGACAGATAGGAAGGAGAACTCTGAGGCACTCTGAATATCAAGTCTGGTTACTAAGATCATAGACACTGGAGATCATCTGAAAGTTTATGTTACCATCAAAATTTTGGCAACAGACTTCTAAGAGGCCTGGTCTGGATATCTTGGGAAAGCTGCCCCATTAGATGTTGTCTACTTCAATTCTGGAAAACCTTTACTTTTAGGTTACCAGATGATGTGCAGTTTCAGTCAGTGTCCAGTGCTATCTGTAGGGGTGTCTTGTGAATTCAAAAAACTGTTCCCCGTAGTCTGGCAGCACAAGGATTTATTAGCAGGGGGCCTCTCCAATTAGGATGGAGAGAGTCCTTCTGGGAGTGTCTTTTCTAATAGATGAAATCTCTAGGTTACAAGGTGTGATGCTTAAAGTCTTTTTTTCCTGAGAGCACACTGTGAAAAGATTGCTCTACCAAGCATCTTTTAGCATCTAGGCCTTTGCAATATAGGAGTAACTCTCCTTTTATTAGTTGTGAGTCAAAAGAAGGAGCCAGGTGCATTGAGTGTCTAATGGCTGTCTCCAAGAGTGTGAGTTGAGTTCCAAAGAAGGTAGATCTGAGATTTAGAAGGACTAACAGCAAAGCTTTTGGCCAAGGTATTTGGGAGGTCTCCAAATTTTGCCTATTGAGTCTTAGTAATGCCACTAAATGTAGTCATCTGAACCAGAGAATTGAAGGTGGTGCTTGGAGTGAAACTTGTAAATGCAGCCAAACAGCACACACTTGTCAAAGAACCTGACCAGTAAAATGAGTTCCTGAATTACTGAAGCTCAAGGGAGTTTCCCAAGCAGGGATAGTCTTTTCCAAAAGGACTTTAGTCACACAAGATGCAGTGACCTGACTGCAAGGCAGGCTTCAGTCCAGTGTGAATGTACAGACAATGACTAAAACATATTTATACCCATGAAACATAGGAAGTTGCATGAAATCCATTTGCCAGACCATGAATGGTCCATTAGGCAGTTGAAAATGTCCAGAAACAGTATGAACAGGCTTCCCTGGGTTGTATTTCAGATAAATGGGACAGGTGAAGTAGGCACTTTTTGTGACTTCCTTCAGGTTTCCCCACCGATATTGATTCATGAAGACTATCATTTTGTCAGTAGACCAATAGTTTACTGCATTTACAGTAATAAAGGGTGGAAATCTTAGAGTCTCTAGGAGGACTGTGTTGTTATTGTTCAGAACCAGAGCTCTCTCTTTTTATCCAACCAATAATTGTTGAATTTCCAATTTTGTTTTCCTTTTTTAAGGCCAATTGTTGGGCTTCTTTAGCTAGTTTTTCTAAGATTTGACTGATTTTGATTCCTTTAAGAACAGCATTCTTTATGGAAATGTCAGCAAGCTGATACCTCTTAGTTTTCAGGGTCAGGTTTAGAATGTCCCAGAATCTTAATAATACCTGAAGCAGCAGGTAGTAAAAGCATTGGATCTAATAATTCCTAAGCACAGGGGCCATTTCTACTGTATTTCCACTGGAAGTAAGAGGCCACTTTGACTCCACAGCAGTCCAAAGTCATGAGTTACTCTGAAAGTGTATCTATTCTCAGTATAAGTATTGATAACTTTGTCCTTGGCTAAAATACAAACCTGGGTTAGAGCTCAGACACAAACCTGTTGCACTGGACTAACCGTAGGTAAAGGTGCTGCCTCAATAACATCAGAGGAGTTGTTGTAACATATTGAGCACAATGTTGAACATCACCACATTTTAAATAAGAACCATCAGTAAACCATGAGAAGTCAGGGTTACTCAAAGCATTTCCTGTAGAGAGCATCGTGAGTCAGGATCTTATCTGTCAGTGCTAAGCAGTTGTGAGGGACTTTGTCAGTGATAGGAGGGGAATAGCAGGGTTAGGGTTATTACAATGGAAAAGAGTTATGTGAGGAGCAGTTATTAAAAGGTCTTCATAGGAGTTGAGACAGCTGACTAAGAAATGTTGAATGTGACAAGAATTCAGGAAAGCTTCTGTGCATGAGGTACAAAAATGGTTAAAGGAGATTCCACAACAATTTTTCCAGTGGCTTTAACCAAAAGGCCAGTGGTTGAAATGATTCTAAGGCAAAGAGAGAATAATACTGTATGTGTCAAAACAGTTCCCATGGTTTGGGGTGAGTACCCCAAGGGCATCCCCTTCCTTTTCATATACAAAAAGGGAAAAGGATATCTGATCTTTGGGAGGCTCAAAGGCAAGTGGATTCATCAAAATCTCATTTAAGGCCTTAAAGTATACGTCATTTGGTTCTTTCACCTAGAACTGGGTTGGAGTTGTTACTGTTTAGTAAAACATACAGAGGTTTGCCATAAGAGAGATACTTGAAATCCAGTTTTAGTAATAATTGGGCTTCCCTGGTGGCTCAGATGGTAAAGGATCTGCCTGCAATGCAGGAGACTCGGGGGTTTGATCCCTCAGTCCGGAAATTCCCCTGGAGAAGGAAATGACAATCCACCCTAGTATTCTTGCCTGGAGAATCCCATGGACAGAGGAGCCTGCTAAGCTATACAGTCCATGGGATTGCAAAGAGTCGGACACGACTGAGTGACCCTTGACTAAACCAAGATAATCTCTCAGTTGGCTCTTGGTTTGGGGCTTTGGGGGAACTTAGGGCACCATAAAACCTACCTTGTTCTGATGCCTGAAATATTGAAACTGGGTTTGGGCAAACTACAGCTTTCCTTTGGTGACCTAATGTTTCTTTAAGGCTAAAAGCTTTAATACTGTGTACTGTCTTCCTGTGAGGAAACCTGAAAAAGAGAACAAAGGAGGAATTCATCCACATATTGCAACAAAATAGAAGCCCTAGGAAACTTCCTGTCATCTGGATCAGTCTTCAGTATTTGTGAGAAATAAGGACTCTCAGTAAAACCCTGAGGCATTGGTGTCCAGGTGAAATTTTTTTCTCCTCAAATGATAGCAAACTGAAATACGAAGAATTCACAACATAAATCAATGATAGTAAAGAATTTGCTTCCAGTGGGAATGCAGGTTAGTAATATATAAGGGTCTGAAATATCAATGTCAGAGAATAGTGATAATAATAAATGAATAATAATAACAGGGCGTCAGAAGTACTGAATAAACCTCCACCCTCAGCCCTCAGGATTTCTGACCAGGAAAATGGGAGATTTACAGAGACTAGTACAAGAGATAGTGAGGCCCTGAGCTAAAAAATCTTCTATTACCGGTTTGATGCCCTGAAAGGCTTTTTAACTAATAGGATATTGATTGATTCTGGAAAGGGGTTTTAAGAGATCTATTTGAATCCTGATATGAAGTGCTCTGTGAATTCTGCCAATATCAGTTGGAGAGTTTGCCCATATATAGTGTGGTAGCTGACTCAAAAAGAACTATGTTTCTAGAATCAGCTCTAGCACAGCCAGAGATGGAGCCAATAAAAGATGTTAAAGGGTCATTTAATTAATCTGGTTGGTTACTTTGATTACTATCAAATTCTAGAATTATTTGTCCCTTTTGGGAAAAAGAAATCCCAGCACGATACTTCTCTAAGAAATCTTGGACAGAGGCAATGGAACTAAGGAGAAAAGGCTGTGTATTTCTCAAAGGGCATTCAGAGACAGGAACATTTTGAGGTTCATTAGAGAGCCCCACTATTTGAACTGCTTTCGTACTCCAAAGTGGGAACTACTTTATATAATAGTAGTGGAATTGAGCACCCAGAGTAGAGTGCCAGCGTCAATTAGGACTGGAAGCGATTCATCCCCAACCTGCAGAAATGTTTCTCTAAGGCAGTTAAGAGGGAGAATTGGGAAGAGCCCCTGTTGTTTCTCAGAGCCCCACCACTGATAATTGGGAAGGTGTCAGAAAGGCTGCTTAGAGAGCTAAAAGTTCCCAAAGCACTTGAATTTATAACAATCGCCCCACCACTGATAATTGGGAAGGTGTCAGAAAGGCTGCTTAGAGAGCTAAAAGTTCCCAAAGCACTTGAATTTATAACAATCTATTTTCCAATGTCCTGGCTTTTTGCAATAATAGCAGAAACGAGGAGGGCTTTGGTTTCATTGCTAGAGTTGAAGATCAAGAATTTTAGTGGTTTTCCTTAAGGTGACTCATCTAGACTGCAAGAAAGATAGTTTACCAGATGGACTAAATCTGAAGTGGGCATAGTTTCTCATTCCATCCTGATTCTTTTTGCTAGAAGGGAAAATCCTGGTTCAGCCCATTAATAAACATAGAGTTAAAATTTCAATGAAGTACACTGAAAGTCACTCAGTCATGTCTGACTACTTGCGACCCCATGGACAGTAGCCTGCCAGGCTCCTCTGTCCATGGAATTCTCCAGGCAAGAATACTGGAGTGGGCGGCCATTCCCTTCTCCAGGAGATCTTCCCAACCCAGGGTTCAAACCTGTTCTCCTGCATTGTAGGCAGATTCTTTACCATCTGAGCCACTGTATACCCAAGTGGAATTGACATCTGAAAGAAGACCCCAAATTTTGTTTGAAAGCAATCTGTAGTCAATTCTAATAGTTTTTAATAGAGTTATCAAATTTTTTGGTTCAAGCCTAAACACAAACTAGACAAGCCCTAGAAACTGCCCGATGAAATCACTTAATAATTGCTCAAGTCTGATCATATAATAAGTTAGCAGGCTAGTCTTCCAGATGTAATTCTGGAGGTCTTTTAGGATTTTCCCAGTTATTGGTTTTTATCTGTTTACTTCTGGGCCTGCTATTTATTTCTGAACTTCCCCCAACAAGCGTATAAGCTGATATAAGAGAAATCAGGCTGATCTATGAGGATCTTTGGCTACTTTAGGAAAAACTTTGACTATGGCTCACAGTTCAGCTTTAGTCCAGGGAATATAAGAAATTAAGAATTTAGCCTCTGGATCCTGGAAGACTTAATTTTAAAGGAGCAGGTTCTGATAAGTTTAGCAGAAAGGGAAGTTCACCAGAGAATTGATATGAGCGAACTGAGAGTATAGAGGGAGTATAGAAGGGAAGAAGGAAGATGGTGCCAGAAGCAGGGTGAGAGCAGGAGGAACCAAGGGAAACAGTCAAGATGGCATGAGAAGGATGGCCTGGGAAGAAGGAGCCAAGGAAGAGGAGCAGGATGACTTAGAAGCCACTGTGTCTTTTTAAAATTGTTTACCTTCGTTACCTCTAAAAAGAGGTAATTTTAGGAGCTTCCCTGGTGGCTCAGTGGTAAAGAATCCTGCCAATGCAGGAGACACAGGTTCTATTCCTGATCCAAGAGGATCCCACATGCCGTGGGGCAACTAAGTCCATGTCCTACAACTACTGAAGCCTGCATGCCCTAGAGCCCTGCTCCACAACAGGAGAAGCCACCACAGTGAGAAGCCCACGCGTTCCAACTAGAGAGTAGCCCCTGCTCGCCACCAATAGAGAAAAGCCCACACATCAACAAAGACCCAGTACAGCCAAAAACACATAAATAATTCTTTTTTTTTGAAAGAGGCAATTTTAAACTCCTAATAATATTTGGAATCCTTTAAATACTTTAATATTTAAATATTAATTTTTAATTTAAATCCTT
>SJYQ01002016.1:387168-407546 GCA_006410935.1 Redunca redunca | reverse complement strand
ACTTTGCTTATATTTTCCTTTGTTGTGCAGAAGCTTTTAATTTTGATTAGATCCCATTTGTTTATTTTTGCTTTAATTTCCAGAATTCTGGGGGGTGGATCATACAGGATCCTGCTGTGATTTATGTCGGAGAGTGAAGACAGTATGGTACTGGCACAAAGACAGAAATATAGATCAATGGAACAAAATAGAAAGCCCAGAGATAAATCCACACACCTTTGGACACCTTATCTTTGATAAAGGAGGCAAAAATATACAATGGAGTAAAGACAATCTCTTTAACAAGTGGTGCTGGGAAAATTGGTCAACAACTTGAAAAAGAATGAAACTAGATCACTTTTTAACACCACACACAAAAGTAAACTCAAAATGGATTAAAGATCTAAATGTAAGACCAGAAACTATAAAACTCCTCGAGGAGAACATAGGCAAAACACTCTCTGACATGTAAATTTTATTTTTAATTAAAGTATAATTGCTTTACAGTATTGTGTTGGTTTCTACCAAACATCAACATGAATCAGCCATAGGGCTGATTCTACCTCATTCTACCTCTCTAGGTTGTCATCTAGCCCCAGCTTGAATTCCCTGGGTCATACAGCAAACTCCCATTGGCTTGTGATAGTCATTTTAAGAAACAAATCTGGGAATTTCAAAACTTCTGTAACAGTCATTGATATTCTAAATTGCCTTTGGTCAGGTCGGTCCATTTAGTTAGAAATGCACATAAGGAAGGACCATGGATTTTTAAACATAAAATCAACCAGAGTGCCGGTGGAGGTAAAGAGAGCACCATCAAAATATTGACAACTGGGATCCTATTTCTCAAAAGTCATTCTCTAAAGTAAAAGAATAATTTTCAAATAGTCTAAACAGCTTAAGGCCACAACCATTTAAACACTTCAGATAGCTCAAGCAACTTGCAATTCACACACATCAAGTAGCTCAAACAACCTACAGGCTTAATACTAACCAGTTCTAAGGGAGCAGCTTGGTCCCAGAGGAACTAAGTTGAAGACTTCTCAGTTCCATCCCCATAGAACAGCCTCTATTCTACAGTGATGGGCCAAAGGCTGACCTCCAATAAAACAGGCCCTGTTCCCAAAGGAATAGACCAAAGGCGCAGACAGTCTAGTTGGAACAGGGTCATTTCAAGTCAGACCAAAGTGCCAAATGTGTACTTGCATACAGAGCAAAGCCTTAAGTAGGAAAGATAAAACCATAGAATAGATTCTGTATAAAGTCTAGAGTTTCAAAATACAAAAAAATAAAATAAAATAAACTTGGACCCAGGATAAAGCTATACCTTCAAACTCCAGGGTTAGCAAGAGAAGCAGTAACGATGGACTCAGTGTGGGTAACACACCTTCTTACTCACCAGCCCCTGATTTGTAGGGGGTCTTCTCTGGATCTGTGTACAGGTCACTATAATGTTAACCTAAAATAGACTGCCAGTAATATCTCCAGCAAAAATTGCTTTATTAAGAATTGACACATGATTGCAGTTCAGGGTCAGCAACCACAATGAGTCACAGACTATGATAAGTCATGTGCAAGTCCCCACCACAGCACAGGAAGGAGAACTTCTTTACAGAGGGGGAAAAGGAAATTGGGATGAGGGGCTATAGTAAAAAAAAAAGAGTCCATAGATTTTCATTGACCGAATTGTTGCCAGGAAGAAGAGAAGTCTTTCTTCTTCCTCTTGGGCTCTGCTATCATTGTAAAGCATGAGAGCTCCCCCTTTGGTCCCTGTATTCTATTTAACTGAAGTTTCTATTTATTAATTATTTTTACAAAAGAAATACCCAGGATTTTCTCTCTTACAACCCTCACATCTCTTGTGGAAGTCGCTCTCTTTGCTGAGTCCATCAGAACCCAGCCCACCAGAGAGCCCAGAGGGCACAATTTGCATTGTCACTCTCCCAACAATCTGGATGGTGCTTCCTTGGTGGCTCAGGCAGTAAAGTGTCTGCCTGCAATGTGGGAGACCCAGGTTCGATCCCTGGGTCGCGAAGATCCCCTGGAGATGGAAATAGCAACCCACTCCAGTACTCTTGCCTGGAAAATCCCATGGATGGAGGAGCCTCAGTTCAGTTCAGTCGCTCAGTCGTTTCCGACTCAGCGACCTCATGAATCGCAGCACCCCAGGCCTTCCTCTCCATCACCAACTCCCGGAGTTCACTCAGACTCATGTCCATCGAGTCAGTGATGCCATCCAGCCATCTCATCCTCTGTCGTCCCCTTCTCCCCCTGCCCCCAATCCCTCCCAGCATCAAAGTCTTTTCCAGTGAGTCAACTCTTCATATGAGGTGGCCAAAGAACTGGAGTTTCAGCTTTAGCATCATTCCTTCCAAAGGAATCCCAGGGTTGATCTCCTTCAGAATGGACTGGTTGGATCTCCTTGCAGTCCAATGGACTCTCAAGAGTCTTCTCCAACACCACAGTTCAAATGCATCAATTCTTCGGCACTCAGCCTTCTTCACAGTCCAACTCTCACATCGAGATGGAGGAGCCTGGTGGGCTACAGTTCATGGGGTCACAAAGAGTCGGACACGACTGAGCGACTTCACTTTCACTTTCTTTCTGTATTCCAAGAAGTTGCTACGTATGCTTCAGCTTCTGGGCCATTTCCACAAATGATTTAGTACAGATCTCCAGATAAGTCTTCTCCTTTCAACTACACACCTGTACACAGTAGAAGGTCTTCCCTGGTGGCTCAGATGGTAAAGAATCCACCTGCAATGCAGGAAACCTGGTTTCAATCCCTGGGTTGGGAAGACCCCCTGGAGTAAGGCATGGCAACCCACTCCAGCATTCTTGCCTGGAGAATCCCCATGGGCACAAAAGCCTGGCAGCCTATACAGTCCATGGGGTCGCAGAGTCTGATACAACTGAGCAACTAAGTTCAGCTAGTACTTAGCAATGGAGAAAGGACAAATATTCAGGCTGCAAGGATAGAACTCCTGAAAGAATTTAGTATCAGCTACAGTCAGCTAATAAGGTGGCTTTTCAGGGCATTATGCATGAGAAGTATAGAATGAGTTCAGTTATGGGAAGAGTAGAATAGGACACAGAATGAAAGAAGAAGTGAGATAAAGATATATCCAAAATATGCTTTTATGATTGATAATAAAGGTACTAGAACAGAAATTTATCTTGCAAATTAATTTGCTTTACCTTGTACAATGAAATGGTTCACCAGGTTACATCTAGAGCTTTCTTTTATCTCTAAACTTGTTTTTTTCCTTTCTTTCCATGCAATCATTTTTTTTTTAAGTATATGATGGTGTATCTGAAAAACCAGAAATATATCAAAAATTCTGAAATGAAAATTAAGAAATTAAATAATTGTTTTAAAATATTTTTACATACTATTTTGATTTTTAGTCTTTGTAGCTCTCATATAATTGAATCACTACATGCAATGACAATAGCATTCTTCAAATACAGAGAGATAAATCTGAGGTTGGATTAATACACTGCACCAGAGTTTATTTATTTGGCAGTAATGAAAACAGTAGGCATGAGGTTGTTGAGTTATACCACATAGTGATTAAAGAGACACTGGTACCCATAAAAAAAGAAAACAAGCATATTTTCTACTTCCTATAGGTAAAAACCAATAGCAGATGATTTACTGCTAACAGACCTCTTTCCCTAAGCCTTGTTAGATACTCAGTAATTCACAACTGTATATTCTGAGTAACAGGCAACAAGACTAACACAGCAAGTGTTTCATTTGTTTCCTAGCCTGAGTCAAAACTAAGCAGCTCCATGCTGGCACATCTTTGTGAAGAAACCTATAACTTATGTTGCTTTCCAAAGAGTTTGAAACTCCCTACAGATTACTGAGGTTTTGCCATATAAAGAGAAAGACCTCATCATCTAAGCTGGAGAGTCAGGCCTCCATTTTATAAATCAAATAAACATTTGAAAGTTTTCTTGGACTATACATAAAATGCTTGACATTTTCAAAATATACTATGATTTTATTTCAATAACTCTATGATGTTTTTTGTAATATTCCACATTATTCTTTGCAGGCAGTCTTACAGGATATATGTGTGCATAGGTGTGCAATAGTTATAAGAAAGTAAAGTGAAAGTGAAGTCGCTCAGTCGTGTCCAACTCTCTGCAACCCCATAGACTATAGCCTACAGTGCTCCTCTGTCCATGGGATTTTCCAGGCAAGAGTACTGGAGTGGTTGCCATTTCTGTCTCCAGAGGATCTTCCCAACCCAGGAATCGAAACTGGGTCTCCCACATTGTAGGTAGATGCTTTACCATCTGAGCCACCATAAACATTAAATATGTGTGGGTGTGTGGGTGAATGGATAAATGGATGATAGGAAAGCTCACATAGGCTTTGGGGTTTGAGTCCATGTGGTGATGGTGGGTGTTAACAGTCTACATGAGGTCTTGTGATATCTGTGCCCATGTTGTTGGATCTCAGATTCCCAGTGCCATTTGAGCTGGTCTATATTGGAGCAGGCAGTTCAGGAGATGAGGCTCCATGGAATCATGAAAAAATATCTCAAACGTGGTAGATACAGATTTCCTGATTAAAATTTGAGCTTCGTCATCTCTATCTGTGTGATCTTGGGCAAGTTACGCAACCTTCCTTGCTTCTCTTTCTTCAGCCTCCAGGTAAAATGCATATGCATCTGGAAGAGAGACAATAATGTGACTACACAAAAGACTCTGGTGGTGGCTGACAGCAAATATTTCCTGTGGGACACTCATTCCAAGGTTTTCAGAGAGACCAGAGTGTCAAAACTGCCAGATACTACACCTTTTTTAGGTATAGTTGAAATTATAAAACCAAATAGAGAGTAATTAAATTTTTCATTCTAGAAAATCCTGAGACAGCATTTTCTGAACACCTCCCATCATGCTGCCCAAGATTCTTGCATCCAGGTCTAAAGTGACCACAGGGATGAAGCAGTTAACACATTTCCCATGAGGCTAAGGGCTGACATCTTATTTCCTCTCTGAGAATGTACTTTTTAGTATCAGGTCTATTTATTACTGTCCTTTCCTCCAAATAAGACTCAGAATTAGCCTCTGTTCAAGTAGATGAAGTCTCAATAATGCAATGAAAGTTACCTTATTGCCTCATTCTCCAATTCTTTTATTAAATTCTTTTCTCTCTTGACCTTTGCCCACTTCCTTGTGACCACCTCACTGATAGCCAGGTTGCCATGCAGAGTTGTAGCAGTTTGTGCTCTGCTCAAAGAGACCTGATCAATAAAGTAGCTGAATACTGAAATCCAACCTGCCTTCTGCTTACCAAGCAATGTTCCCAGAAGGATGGACATGCTTTCCTAAATTACACAATTGAATAGGAATAGGTCAATCTAAATATCTTTTTATTAATATATCACCATGGGAGAGGATGACCAACAAATAAAATTTCAAAATGAAAATTTAAAAGAAATCCTAAAGTTCCAAAGGATAAAAAAGGCCTAATTTGTGTATGTTTGGGTGTGCAAGAGTATGTATATCATATATTATTCCACTCTCTTTCTCATAAAGAATGAAGTGAAGTCCAGGGAAGTACCAAAACTCACAGGCTCATTTTAGCTAAAACCCACTCTCTTGAGGCCTCTGCAAAATGTTACATCTTATGCATGTCTGGAGTTTGCCCACCAGCAATGCTTTTGCAAAGCTTCCTGGCAGACCTATGTATATGCTATAATCAAAGTAAAATATTTAAACCTTTAGCTGTATGGTGAACTCTCTTCTTGAATTAAGTGGTAGGAATCCATAAAGATATTTCACACATCCATAAAAAGATGAAAATTAGATTTGAGCTATTAGATATTCTGAAATGTGCTGTTTTGCTTGCAGATAAGATCCTTTAATTCAAGCCATGAGAACTCTTGCATAGAATCAAAGACTAATACCTGAAATTTCTTATCTTTGGCTGCATTTTCAGATTTCTGGAGCAGCAGTGGGAAAAGCATTTCTAGACTAATAGCTCTAGCAAACAGGATTTATCATTTCTCCATCACTTCTTGGTTTACAAGGCACTTTCTTCCAGCTGCAAGTAGAAAAGCGAAATTTAACCATAAAACACTGAAGGTCAGACTCAAATGCTGAGATTCTTGACAATTCAATAAAGACTTTTCATGCCTTGTTGCCACCTTCATGATTTTGACACAATTTCAGAAAGAATGGGATACACAGATGGAGGAAATACACTGGCCAAGTTCCAGGGGTCTCTTTCCTCTTTATTTCATAATCACTGATTAATTTGTAATGTATTCAAAGCAGAAACTGGCCTTTTGGCTCCAAAGCTTTTCTCTTGTGTGCTTTGTGATATAGGTATGACATAAATGGGTTTTGACATTGTTATCTGCCATTTAATATGGCATTGTAAGACCTAAAAATATCAGAGACTTAGACACTGATTACAGCATAATGTTAGACATTTCATATCTGAATGATGTACACTTATCCACATACCTTCAGAAACTGAGACAACTAAAGAGGTAAAGCAGCAAAATAACCTTTTGATAAAAGTTGTCTTGTCTTTGAAAGATGGGAGGAAACAATTCATTAATCATCTACATCAAACTATGTATTGTTGTTGTACAAAGCCTTATATACATTTACATTTGCACTATTAATCACAGATTTTCCTGCTAGTTGAGCATCCATATGTAGACCATGGATGCAAACAGGAATGCTTTCACTTTTTCCTGACATATGCCTAAAATTTGAAAATTTGAAATGTCTAGCATGGCTTTGATTTTTTTTCATTTATGTTCCAAAGGAAGATAATGGATGCTTTTGAAGAAGCATCCACATGTGTCCTATTACATAAAGTGCACATATTAAGTTTTTTTTTTTTTGAAGAATGATCCTGCTTTATTTCAGTTTGAATTGTACATTTCTTAAGGAAACTAAAAAGGCAATTGAACTTGTCAAATAATCGAGGTTGGATTTGACCCAAAATTACTTCATGAGAGAAATAAATGCTTTATATTTTTTAAAAATATCAATATTAATATTTATATTGATTTAAAAGCATTGCAGCATTAATAGAAACTATGGACCAAATGACCATGTTTAGTTATAAATAGTAATAAATAGTAGCTCTTTTAGTAGTGTCTGTTGAGCAGTTCATTTATCCCCAGAAATCTGCTCTGATCCAAGATAAAAAATACCTTGAACTGTGAGCAAATTTGGAAGAGTTGATAAAGATACATGGTACAGAAAAAAAAGGAAATAAAACTATCAGAGTAGCCAAGGTCCATAGCACTATATAAAATATATTGTACTTATTTTATTGCTATCAATTATGCACATAGCTCTCTTATTAAAAGATGCTCTGTAAAACTTCCTCTTCTCTCTATAAATTGTAAAAAATCAATGAGTCTGTACTAAATTTTCAAAATGTTATGGAAGATACCTTTTCCCAGTTATTAGATGAGTAAATTTCAAACACAGCTTCTGAGAAGTAAGCAATTCAACTGTACAAAGAACAGTGCCTAATAAACCCTATCATGCCCTGAAATCAAAACATGGAATGTGTGACTTATGAACTTCCTTCTAAACAAAATTGGAACCATCACATAATTTCAACTTAAGTATATAACATTCTTTGTTTCTGGGGCTTCCCTAGTGGCTCAAATAGTAAAGAATCTTCCTGCAATGCAGGAGACCCAGGTTCAATCCCTGAGATGGGACGATTCCCCTGAAAAAGTGAATGGCAACCCACTCCAGTATCCTTACCTGGAGAATTCCATGGACAGAGGAGCTTGGAAGACTATGGTCCAAGGAGTTGCAAAAAGTTGAACATGACTGATCAACTAACATTTCACTCTTCATAACACTCTTTACATGGAAATGTTACATCTTCCCTATCTTTTTTATTGGGGTATAGTTGCTTTACAATGTTGTGTTAGTTCTGCTGTACAGCAAAGTGAATCGGTTATACATGTACATATATCCCCTCTTTTTTGGATTTCTTTGTCATTTAGGATACCACGGAGCACTGAGTAGAGTCCCCTGTGCTATAAACTAGTTACCTATTTTATGCATAGTAATGTATACATGTCAATCCCAATTTCCCAATTCATCCCACCTCCCCTCTCCCTTGATATACATGTTTATTCTCTATTTCTGCTGTGCAAACAGATTCATCTGTACCATTTTCTAGATTCCACTTATATACATTCAGTTCAGTTCAGTCGCTCAGTCATGTCTGACTCTTTGCGACCCCATGAATCGCAGCACGCCAGGCCTCCCTGTCCATCACCATCCCCCAGCATTCACTCAGACTCACGTCCATTGAGTCGGTGATGCCATCCAGCCATCTCATCCTCTGTCGTCCCCTTTTCCTCCTGCCCCCAATCCCTCCCATCATCAGAGTCTTCTCCAATGAGTCAACTCTTCGCATGAGGTGGCCAAAGTACTGGAGTTTCAGCTTTAGCATCATTCCTTCCAAAGAACTCCCAGGGCTGATCTCCTTTAGAATGGACTGTTTGGATCTCCTTGCAGTCCAAGGGACTCTCAAGAGTCTTCTCCAACACCAAATATAGGATATGTTTTTTTTTTCTTTCTGACTTATTTCACTTGGTTTGACAGTCTCTAGATATATTCATGTTTCTGCATATAACATAATTTCATTCCTCTTTATTGCTGAGTAATATTCCGCTGTGTATATGTACCATTTATCCATTCTTTATCCATTCTTCTGTTGATGGACATTTAGGTTGCTTCCATGTCCTGGCTATTGTTAACAGTACTGCAATAAACATTTGGGTGTATGTAACTTTTTGAATTATGGTTTTCTCACGGTATATGCCCAGGAGTGATATTGGTTGGTCATATGGTAGTTCTATTTTTAAATTTTTAAGGAACTTCCATAATGTTGTGTATAGTGGCTATATACATTCCCCCTAACAGTATAAGAGGACTCCCTTTTCTCCACAGAAACTCTCCAGCATTTATTATTTGTAAATTTTGTGATGATGGCCATGCTGTCTGGTGTGAGATTATAACTCATTATAGTTTTGATTTGCATTTCTCTAATAATTAGTGACATTGAGCAACTTTTCATGTGCCTCCTGGCCATCTATAGGTCTTCTTTGGAGAAATATCTTTTAGGTCTTCAGCCCATTTTTCCATTGGGTGGTCTGGTTTTTGTTTTTTGGTTGTTGTTGTTGTTGTTTTTCCTTATATTGAGCTGCATGAGTTTTTTTATATATTTTGGAGATTAATTGTGAGTCTGTGGCTTCATTGCAAATATTGTCTCCCATTATGATGGTTGTATTTTTGTCTTGGTTATGATTTCCTTTACTGTACAAAAGCTTTTAAGTTTAGTTAGGTCTCATTTGTTTATTTTTGTTTTCATTTTTATTACCCTAGGAGATGGGTCTAAAAAGATCTTGCTGTGATCTATGTCAAAGAGCAGTTTGCCTATGTTTTCCTCTGAGTTTTATACTGTCTGACCTTATATTTAGGTCTTATTGAGTTTATGTCTGTGTAGGGTATTAGGAAGACAATCAACAAATGGGGAAATCTTTGTGTTAATGTCTTGAAAACTGGCAAGTATCATACTCTTATTCAGTATAATTAATTCATTGTGATTATTCCTTTATAGCATAGGTTGTATTTATGATGTATAAAATACACTTCAAGTTGATATTTAAAACAATGAATACTCATTATATTATAGTCATTTGCTACACTTAACAGTCCTTTAGGATGACTATCTTCCTTTATTAGTTTCCTTGGAAACTAATGTGTCACTTACATTCAGTAATCACTGGTAACTAGCAAATAGTAATCACTTGCATTAAGATATGAAAATAGAGTTGCTACAGTTTGATTCAGAATTTGATGGATATATGCTACCTAGAGCACTAGGGCTGCTGCCTATGTAAGAAACAAACACATACCTAAGGTTCATTTCAGTCGCTCAGTTGTGTCCAACTCTGCAACCCCATGGACTGCAGCACGCCAAGCCTCCCTGTCCATCACCAATTCCCGGAGCCTGCTCAAACCCATGTCCATCGTGTTGGGGACACCAGCCAACCATCTCATCCTCTGTCATCCCCCTCTCCTCCTGCCTTCAATCTTTCCCAGCATCAGGGTCTTTTCCAATGAGTTGGTTCTTCGCATCAAATGGCCAAAGTATTGGAGTTTCAGCTTCAGCATCAGTCCTTCCAATGAATATTCAGGACTGATTTCCTTTAAGATGGACTGGCTGGATCTCCTTGCAATCCAAGTGACTCTCAAGAGTCTTCTCCAACACCACAGTTCAAAAGCATCAATTCTTTGGCAATCAGCTTTCTTTATAGTCCAACTCTCACAGCCATACATGACTACTGGAAAAACCAGAGCTTTGACTAGACGGAACTTTGTTGACAAAGTAATGTCTCTGCTTTTTAATATACTGTCTAGGTTGGTAATAGCTTTTCTTCCAAAGAGCAAGCGCCTTTTCATTTCTTGGCTGCAGCCACCATCTGCAGTGATTTTGTAGCCCCCCAAAATAAAGTCTCTCACTGTTTTCAGTGTAAAAATAACCTAGGAACTCAAGTGCTATAAATGATATGCAGACTGCAAAGGCTTGTTAATAACTATGTGGTGATTTAAATAAATGGGAACTCTTCCTGCTTAATCAGAACTTTGCTGGTTCAGGAATACTTGAGTCTGCTGTCTCTGAAATAGCAAAATTCTCTGAGAGAGTACCTATATAGACTGAGGTTTGCTTCACGGCTTTGCTGTAGATTCAAAGGGTCAGATCTGGGTTTGAACCTGTATTCTTCAAATCAAAACAAAGAATAGCTATGTAAACACTGACAACTAAGTCATCAAACATGGGGGCTATTTCCAGATGTGATGGACCACAGCAAGTATTATTTTAAGAAATATTTTAAAAACGGAAAGTTTTAAAAGCAAATCCATTATTACGAGAGAAATTTATAGGAAGCACATGCTGCAGTCCTCCTTGTAGAAAGAAAGTGTACTTTAACTCATCCTCCTGATCGTAAGAGGAGCTAATTTTTTAGGAATTTCATGTGCCAGCAGTAAAATAGGTTGTAGCCTGAAATTTGCCATGAAGGCTATAATTAAACTACAGAATCTGGAAAACTACCAATCAGAGCTTCTCTCTCTCTCTCTCTCTCTTTCTCTCTCTCTTTCTTTCTTCCTGTCTCTCTCCGCTATCTCTATCTCTATCTCTTTCTGTTGTGGAGGGAAGAGAGTTGTTTCTTCTTGCTTTCTTTGTGTCTAGAGATTTTCTCTTTAAACATTTACCAGTATACTACTGGGCTTCAGTCACCTCTTCAGTAATGCTTTCTTGAAGAGTAAAATCAATTTCTACGCAAAACAAATATTCATTTGTTGTCTTCTAAATGTTCGACATGACCAGTTGCCCTTGATCTCACTCTACTGCTGTATCTGTATTCATATAAATAAAAATAAACATGACTTGTTTTATAAAAATAGTGAAAGAAAAAGATCAGCTTCCAGGGGCTGGGCAAAGTAGGACAGACATTTATTTATAGGTAATAGCTGCTTTAAGAGTTGTATGTCTGTGCTGCTCAATGAGAATAGCATTTGCTTACTGCAAATCATATGGTTATATCCCTCAATTTTCTCTTTTCAAGGACACTTTGTTATCCTTACTTTTTATTGTTCCTGACTTTTTCAGTATAATTTATTGTGCTTCTAAGCACTATATTGTATTAAAATATGACATAATCCCTGCCCCAAATAAACTCATAATCTAGTGGAGACAAGTGCAATCACAATTATTTACATGTCAGTGTGTATGTTTTATGCAAATGTATATATTAATGACTTTACTTCACCATATACTAAAGACTAAGTTGTTTGTTTAAGGGGACTGTACAAACTGGTGAGAGATATTCAGAGGTACAAACTTGCAGTTGCAAAAAAGGAATGTGTCTAGAATGAAATGTACAATGTGGAGAATACAGTCAATAACTATATAATACCTTTGTATGGTGACATATCAACACTAGGTCATTGTGATCATTTTGAAATGTATAGAAATACCAAATCACTATGTTATATAACAGAAACTAATATAGTCTTGTAGGTCAATTATACTTTGAAAATAAGCAAATTTATAGAAAAAGAGATCAAATTTGTGGTTATCAGAGGCTGAGGGATCAGGGAAGGGAAAATTGAATAAAAAGCAGCCAAAAGGTATAAACTTCCAGTTTTGTAAGACACTTAAGTAATAGGGATGTAAGGTGTGTGTGTGAATGCATGCATGCTAAGTCCTTTGGTCATGTTTGACTCTGTGTGACGCTAAGAGCTGTAGCCTACCAGGCTCCTCTGTCCATGGGATTCTCCAAGCAAGAATGACATAATAAATAAATACTGCCATATGTTATATGAAAGTTAGTTAGAGAGTAAATCCTGAGTCTTCATCACAAGAAAAAAAATTTTTCTATTTAATTTTTTAAATCTATATAAAATGATAAATGTTCATTAAATTCATTTTGATAATTTCATGATATATGTAAGGCAAATCATCATCATGCTGTGCACCTTAAACTTAGATAATGGTGTGTGTGAATTATATTGGGTTGGCCAGGAAGGTCATTCAGGTTTTTCTGTAACATCTTTTGTAAAAACCCTAAGGAACTTTTGGGCCAACCCAATATCTTAAAAAATAAAAAAAAAAAAGAAAAAGTAGAAGAAAAAGAGGGTTGACTATACATATTCACCATTATAATACAAAGATACTACTATAAGGCATTTAATTTTGTTCTTGGTGGTAAGATGATAAGAGTCATTCTAATAATTTTTTAAAAGGGCATAAACAACTGGTTCTGGTATAGGTCCCTATAACAGCTAAAGGTCCACTTTCCTCAGATATTTTCATTTTTAAAGGCTTAAGATGGTTGGTTGCTTAAATTCCACACTTTCATGTCTTCATTCTGCTCAGTATGAAGGAGGGCTGGGAAGAAAGTATGTGTCCTCTCCATTTTAGGGAGACTTCTCACACATTCTTCTGCATATATCTCATTGATAAGAACTGAATCACATAGTCATTCTTAGAAGGAAGTCAGAGAAGTATAGTATTCTAACTGGTGCCAAGGTATACAGTGATTTAAAAGTAGCTTTTTGTTATGGAAGGAGGAGAGAATAACTATATAGTGGTTTTAGGGGGTCAGCCTTAAGTGGGGATCCTGCACATGGACATGTAGGCATGGAGCATCCTACACTAAAAGGAATACTGAAGAAAGGAATGTTTTCTGCCAGGTCCTGAGGAAACACAGTTCTCTGAAACAGTTCACCAGTGCCTGAACTGGTGGTTGTACAAACAATGGTTTGGGGAATAGCTAGAGGAAGTGGCATAATAAAGGCTCCATTTCAGCAGATTCTTGGGCTTCAGCCAGAGCAACACAAAGCCTCCTAGAGGTGGTAAGTGGGTCACAGGATCAAGAAAAGTAGTCTAAATAATTGTAAATGCAACTAGAGAAGGCAGTGAACAGTGATCCTCTTCCAGAATGGTCCATCCTGAAAAGAGCACTTGAGAACTCTTGGCTGAGAGGAACAGATCCAGACCTGGTTCACTTGCAGACGGGTGGTACAGGCAGGTCAGAATCTGAGGCAGGTGTCTGGATGCTGCGCACACTGCACACACAGGGAGGCCTGTTAGGGCTGAGTGATCCTTTCTTTATTTGGCAGATAAGAGCTCAGGGTAAGATAACTTGCTTTATCAAAGGTAAGTGTGGCTTTACTGGTACCTGAATAGTGGAAAGCTGACATATTAATTGTAGTAGACCAGAAACTCCAAACTCTAGAAAGAGTATCAAAGTATCAAAGTAAAATGGTCTCTTTTTTTCCCTCCTACCCTTTCTTATAAATGGAAAGCATTGTCAGTTGAAATTGAGAGATGAATCAGGTCCCTGTTTAAACATCAATAGAAATATAAGGATTCCAGATTATATCATTTATCTTCTCATTGAATAAGATGTTAATCAAATACTATGAACTTCAGAAAAAGATTTGATTAAAAGTTCCCTATTTTTTTTTTCCTCAAATGGAAAATTCTGTGCAATAATCATTTGCCTGGTCTGAGTGTAAAATCAGTCTTCCATATACTACTGCACTAATATTCAAAACTCAGTAAAAATACACCGTGATATTTCATGTAGATATGCAGGTATAACCTAGCGGTTAGCTGTGAGGGAAGCAGCCCTAATTTTGAATTCTAACCTGCACGTTCACTGGCAGTGTGATTAGAGACAAGTTAGCATGTGTTCTGTTTCTCTGCTTATAAAATCACAGTTATATTAGTAATACTCTGGTAATTTTTCACATGGATTCATTCATTTGCTTATTTAGAAATACTTATTGAGACCCTACTATATTCAAGACACTGTTCTAGATGTTAGAGATGCAAACAGGAGAGCACCAAAAACCTGCCCTTGTGGAGCCTACTGTCTAGATGGAGATTAGCTGAGTACTTTGCAAACATGTGGTATAGTTCCTGGAATAGGGTTAACATTCTCTCAGAACAGAAACTGCCATTATTTCTGTCACTTGTGAAATAACTAGATGATTAAGAGAGTTACTTCACCAGAGTCTTGAAGTAATCATAACTCTTCATTTGCTTTGGAGCAACTGCTACTCTCCAACTAGCTCCAGCCATAAGTTAATTCACTCAGAGTTAATTACTTTTTGTTCCCTATTTTTTTTTTTAATAAATACAAATATGAGGGAGGGTGGGACGTTTTAACTTTTCAGCCAAAGGTACTATTGAAAGACTGAGTAGCCTGTATATTTCCCCCATCAGAACTTTCTTCTAAACACTTAAAGCTCAAATACCACACTTCTAATGATTTTGACTGAGGAGAGATCATGTTTCTAGCAGCAGAAGTTATTACTTCTACACAACTCTTAGATTGTACTTTGTCAAAACAAGTAATTTTATATTAACTTAATGACCTAAATATAGAGTATATTATAAAATTATAAATACTGTATCACCTGATTTCCCTGTTTAGTGATTAAATACTGCCAATGTTTATCTTTTGATATTTAGGAAGTAATATTCATTTTCCATGGATGTGATTCCTATTTTTATTTTACATATTAAAAATGATAAATCTAGTTTATAACATAAATCTAGTTTGTAACAAATCCTGGTAAAGTTCTTGGGAGAAAATAAAAATAGACATATTTGCACATGCTTTATTGCCTGTTGTTTAGAATAACGTTTCATCAGAAAACAATTGATTATACCTTTGTAATATAGTAATCACACAAAGTTATCATGGTGTATAGCTCTCATCTTGAGTGTGGAAAAATATAGATGAAATAATTATTATCATTTGCGGAATTCTTTATGATAGCTCTAGTTTAAACAGAAGATAGGGATAACAATTATATTTTATGCTAAAATTTCTGAAATTTCTGATTGGAAAAAGTGAAATGAAACTGTCTTTTTCCTCTTTATGTAGCAGTATGAGTAGTCTGTAGCTAAGTCTCTAGTGTCTAGCATAAAGCCATTAATGCTAGGAAGAGCCACCACATTCAGGAGCATTGTAGGTTGGCACTTTTCATTCTGGATTTTAAAGCAAAGAATTATTTGAAAGTATCTGAATACAATATGAGTAAAATTTAATCACATATCACATAAAATACTGTTTGTTTCATTTTCCCACCATTAATCTTAACTACAGAAATGTTCATGGCTTGTGAGCTGTTGAAAGTGAAAGTCATTCAATCGTGTCCGACTCTTTGTGACCCTATGGACTATACAGTCCATGGAATTCTCCAGGCCAGAATACTGGAGTTGGTAGCATTTCCTTTCTCCAGGGGCTCTTCCCAACCCATGGATCGAACCCAGGTTTCCCGCATTGCGGGCAGATTCCTTACCAGCTGAGCCACCAGGGAAACCCAAGAATACTGGAGTGGGTAGCTGTTAAAAACATAACTTAATATTAAATGTGTCACATTTTGGTAATTCTCACAATATGTTAAACATTTTAATTATTATATTTATTTTGGGGATCTGTGATCTTTGATGTTACTATTGTAATTGTTTTGCTATACTGTGAACCACATACATCCAAGATGACAAACTTAGATAAATGTTGTGCATGTTCTGACTGTTCTATCAACAAGCCATTACCTCCATCTCACTCCCTCTCTTTAGGCCTTCCCCATTCCCTGATACACAACTCTACTGAAGTAGCCCAATTAATGATCCTAAGCCTCTAAGTGTTTAAGCTAAAGGAAGAGTTGCAATTCTCTCACTTTAAATGAAAAGCTAGCAATGATTAAGCTTGTGAGGAAGAATTGTTTTAAGTTGAGATAGACCAAAAACTAGACCTTTTAACAAACATCCAAGTTTTGAATGCAAGTGAAAACTTCCGGTAGGAAATTAAAAGTGCTTCTCTAGTGAACATAGGAATGATGTGAAAGTAAAACAGTCTTATTGCTGATAAGGAGAAAGTCCGAGTGGTCTGGATAAAAGATCAGACCAGCTACAGCATTACCTTAAACCCTAGCCTTATCGAGAGCAAGACCCTAACTCTCTGCAAGTCTGTGAGGGCTGAAAGAAATGAAAAAACTCCAGAAGAAAAGTAGGAAGTTAACAGAGGTTCTCTCATGAGCTATAAGGAAAGAAGCTGTCTCTAACACAAAAGTGCGAGGGAAGCAGGAAGTCCTGCTTGTATTAATAGAAATGTAATAAGTTATACAGAAAACCTCACTAAGATCATTAATGAAGGTGGCTATACTAAACAATCGATTTTCAGTGTAGACAGAAAAGCCATATATGGGAAGAAGATGTCATCTATGATTTTAATAGCTAGACAGGAAAAGCCAGTGACTGGCTGCAAATCTTCAAAAGATCTACTGGCTCTCTTGTTAAGGACTAATGCAGTTGGTGACTTTTAAGTTGAAGCCAGTGGTTATTTACCACTCAAAAAATCTAGGGCCTTCAAGAACTATGCTAAACCTACACTATTTATGTTCTATAAATGGAACAACAAAGCCTGGATGACGGCACTCCTGTCTGTAACATGGTTTACTGAATATATTAAGTCAACTATTGTGACCTACTGTTAAAGGGAAAAAAAAAAAAAAAACAATACAATACCTTTCAAACTATTACCAATCATTGACAGGTCACCTAATATGTTAATTGCCATAACCAAAAGCTCTGATGGAGATAAATGTACAGTGAGATTCATGTTGGTTTCATGCCTGCAACACAGTATCCTCCTCTAGCCCATGGATCAAGGGGTGATTTCAAGTCCTATTATTTAAAAAATACATTTTCAAGGCTATAGCTGCCACAGACATTCTTCTGATGGATCTGGGCAAAATAAATTGAAAACCCCTGGAAAAGATTCACCATTCTATATGCCATTAAGAATATTTATGATTCATGGCTATAGGTCAGAAGATCAACAGGATTTGGAAGAAGTTGATTCTAACCCTCATGGGTGACTTGGAGGGGTTCAAGACTTCAGTGGGGGAAGTAACTACAGATATGGTGGAAATGGCATGAAAACTAGAATTTTAAGTGAAGTCTGAAGATGTGACTGAATTGCTTCAATTTCATGATAAAATTTTAACAGATGATGAGTTGCTTCTTACAAATGAGTAAAGAAAGTGTTTCCTTGAGATGGAATCTAGTCCTGCTGAAGATGCTGTGAAGAATCTGAAATGATAACAAAAGATTTAGAATAATACAAAAACTCAGTAGATAAAGGAGTGGCAGAGTTTGAGAAAATTGACTCCAATTTTCAAAGAAATTCTACTGTGGGTAAACGATTGTCAAACATCACTGCATGCTAAGAGGAATCATTTGTGAAAGGAAGAGTCAACCAATGCAGTAAACTTCGTTTTTGTCACATTTTAAGAAATTGCCACAGCCACCTGAATCTTCAGCAACCACAGCCATGATCAGTCAGCAGCCATCAATATCCATGCAACACCCTCCACCAGCAAAAAGATTATGACTTGTCGAAAGCTCAGATGGTTAGCATTTTTTAGCAATAATTTTTTTAAATAAGGTACACACATTTTTTTTTCAGGTGTAATACTATTGCACATTTAATAGACTACACTGGAATGTAAACATAAACTTTATAGGCACTGAGAGACTAAAAATGTGTGTGACTCACTTTATTGTGATATTTGGTTTATTATTGTGGTCTGAAACTGAACATGCAATATCTCCATGGTATGCCTGTAATGTTTTGGAGAATCTTCTATTGACACCCAAGCAGCAGTTGCTATTTTCACTTTAGGTGATTTCAAAGTAACACCTGAATGGAATTCTTTTATTACAAAAGTAGAAACAAAGGAACGGAATAAAAAAAATAGGTATAATATTTACAGTACTTACAATGTGTTGAACTATTTGGTAGATGTAAAACTGATTATAATGTTTGCAATTATATGAAGCCTTTGTTTAATCACCAATATTCCCTTATTAAAGGACCAGAAAACTCATTAGACCCATGAACAAATGAAAAGATTAATCAGAAACCTAACCTTGGTCCCAAATAGCTCTTCTTTCTTATAGTCTTCTGAGTTTCACCTTTGTCCTTTGCTATGCAATTATCGTCTTTCTAGGAAATTAAATTTCTATACTAGAAACGAAAATTCTTTCAGAGACTAGCTGCATTTACTCAAGTAATTTGATAGTACAAATGATTTTCTGAATATACTGCTCTAAAATTGTATTTCTATTACTCTCATCCTTTAATGTCTTTGGAAACAAACTTTTCTTTGCCTGTGACATTTATTCTAACTACTTTTAGACATGACCCACAGATAATCCAAAGTTCAAAGGTCACATTTAAACAGGTTTATTTAAAATAATATTTTAAATCTAATTGTCTTTTTAAAATATAGCATTAATACCAAGAAAATCAATTGTAACATATTGGAGCCAAAGCACATTTTATTGTGCAAGTGAGAATAAAAGTCCAAGATTTAAGAACTTTTATGACAGTTGAGGATACATTTTTTTGTCATAAATAGAGGTCAAGAGTCACTAGGCTTGTTATAGGAAATATTTAGTTTACTTCAAATAATTAAACACTAGAACCATAGACATAGCTATGCCTAACTTACTTGAAAATATCCAGTCGTATACAGTAGAAGATTCCTGTGGATTTGCAAGAATCTATTCACGTTGGCGGCTGCGACCAGCCAGCGCACTAAGCGCAGGCAGCTGTAACCGGCTGGTGCACTGCCGGCCAAGAGGAGCTACCCCACATCCAAGGTCAGGGCTGAGGCCAAGAGGAGCCACCCGGGGCCCGAGGCCAGGGGCAGCAGCCAGGAGGAGCAACCCCATGTCCACAGTTAGCGGTGGCTGCCTGGGCACAAGAGGGCCTAGAGGAGCCATCCCACGTTGAAGGTCAGGAAGGGCAGTGATGAGGAGACACCCCTCATCCAAAGTAAGGAACAGCGGCTGTGCTTTGCTGGACCAGCTGTGAAGAGATACCCCACGACCAAGGTAAGAAACCCAAGCAAGATGGTAGGTGCTACAAGAGGGCATCAGAGGGCAGACACACTGAAACCATACTCACAGAAAACTAGTCAATCTAATCACACTAGGACCACAGTCTTGTCTAACTCAATGAAACAAAGCATGCCCATGGGGTAACCCAAAATGGGTGGGTCATGATGGAAAGGTCTGACAGCATGTAGTCCACTGGAGAAGGGAATGGCAAACCACTTCAGTATTCTTGCCTTGAGAACCTCATGAACAGTATGAAAAAGCAAAATGATAGGATACTGAAAGAGGAACTCCCCAGGTCAGTAGGTGCCCAGTATGCAACTGGAGATCAATGGAGAAATAACTCTAGAAAGAATGAAGGGATGGAGCCAAAGCAAAAACAATACCCAGCTGTGGATGTGACTGGTGATAGAAGCAAGATCCGATGCTGTAAAGAGCAATATTGCATAGGAACCTGGAATGTCAGGTCCATGAATCAAGGCAAATTGGAAGTGGTCAAACAAGAGATGGCAAGGGTGAACATCGACATTCTAGGAATCAACGAACTAAAATGGACTGGAATGGGTGAATTTAACTCAGATGACCATTACATCTACTACTGTGGGCAGGAATCTCTCAGAAGAAATGGAGTAGCCATCATGGTCAACAAAAGAGTCCAAAATGCAGTACTTGGATGCAACCTCAAAAATGACAGAATGATCTCTGTTCATCTCCAAGGCAAACCATTCAATATCACGGTAATCCAAGTATATGCCCCAACCAGTAACGCTGAAGAAGCTGAAGTTGAACGGTTCTATGAAAACCTACAAGATCTCTTAGAACTAACACCCAAAAAAGATGTCCTTATCATTATAGGGGACTGGAATGCAAAAGTAGGAAGTCAAGAAACACC
>SJYQ01002016.1:366629-387159 GCA_006410935.1 Redunca redunca | reverse complement strand
AGAAATAGATTTAAGGGTCTAGATCTGATAGATAGAGTGCCTGATGAACTATGGAATGAGGTTCGTGACATTGTACAGGAGACAGGGATCAAGACCATCCCCATGGAAAAGAAATGCAAAAAAGCAAAGTGGCTGTCTGGGGAGGGCTTACAAATAGCTGTGAAAAGAAGAGAGGCGAAAAGCAAAGGAGAAAAGGAAAGATATAAGCATCTGAATGCAGAGTTCCAAAGAATAGCAAGAAGAGATAAGAAAGCCTTCTTCAGCGATAAAGGCAAAGAAATAGAGGAAAATAACAGAATGGGAAAGACTAGAGATCTCTTCAAAAAAATTAGAGTATTGTAAACTAAGGTTAAAATAAAAATTAAAAAAAAAAACACTGAAAAAAAAAAAATTAGAGATACCAAGGGAAAATTTCATGTAAAGATGGGCTCAATAAAGGACAGAAATGGTATGGACCTAACAGAAGCAGAAGATATTAAGAAGAGATGGCAAGAATACACAGAAGAACTGTATAAAAAAGATCTTCATGACCCGGATAATCGCAATGGTGTGATCACTCATCTAGAGCCAGACATCCTGGAATGTGAAGTCAAGTGGGCCTTAGAAAGCATCACTACAAACAAAGCTAGTGGAGGTGATGGAATTCCAGTGGAGCTATTTCAAATCCTGAAAGATGATGCTGTGAAAGTGCTGCACTCAATATGCCAACACATTTGGAAAACTGAGCAGTGGCCACAAGACTGGAAAAGGTCAGTTTTCATTCCAATCCCAAAGAAAGGCAATGCCAAAGAATGCTCAAACTACCGCACAATTGCACTCATCTCACACGCTCGTAAAGTAATACTCAAAATTCTCCAAGCCAGGCTTCAGCAATACATGAACCATGAACTTCCAGATGTTCAAGCTGGTTTTAGAAAAGGCAGAGGAACCAGAGATCAAATTGCCAACATCTGCTAGATCATGGAAAAAGCAATAGAGTTCCAGAAAAAAATCTACTTCTGCTTTATTGACTATGTCAAACCTTGGACTGTGCGGATCACAATAAACTGTGGAAAATTCTGAAAGAGATGGGAATACAAGACCACCTGACCTGCCTCTTGAGAAATCTGTATGCAGGTCAGGAAGCAACAGTTAGAACTGGACATGGAACAACAGACTGGTTCCAAATAGGAAAAGGAGTACGTCAAGGCTGTATATTGTCACCCTGCTTATTTAACTTATATGCAGAGTACATCATGAGAAATGCTGGGCTGGAAGAAGTACAAGCTGGAATCAAGATTGCCAGGAGAAATATTAATAACCTCAGATATGCAGATGATACCACCCTTATGGCAGAAAGTGAAGAGGAACTAAAAAGCCTCTTGATGAAAGTGAAAGAGGAGAGTGAAAAAGCTTGCTTAAAGCTCAACATTCAGAAAACGAAGAGCATGGCATGCAGTCCCATCACTTCATGGGAAATAGATGGGGAAACAGTGGAAACAGTGTCCGGCTTTATCTTTTGGGGCTCCAAAATCACTGCAGATGGTGACTGCAGCCATGAAATTAAAAGACAGTTACTCCTTGGAAGAAAAGTTATGACCAACCTAGATAGTATATTCAAAAGCAGAGACATTACTTTGCCAACTAAGGTCCGTCTAGTCAAGGCTATGGTTTTTCCAGTAGTCATGTATGGATGTGAGAGTTGGAGTGTGAAGAAGGCTGAGCGCCGAAGAATTGATACTTTTGAACTGTGGTGTTGGAGAAGACTCTTGAGGGTCTGTTGGACTGCAAGGAGATCCAACCAGTCCATTCTGAAGGAGATCAGCCCTGGGATTTCTTTGGAAGGAATGATACTAAAGCTGAAACTCCAGTACTTTGGCCACCTCATGCGAAGAGTTGACTCATTGAAAAAGACTTTGATGTTGGGAGGGATTGGGGGCAGGAGGAGAAGGGGACGACAGAGGATGAGATGGCTGGATGGCATCACTGACTCGATGGACATGAGTATGAGTGAACTCTGGCAGATGGTGATGGACAGGGAGGCCTGGCGTGCTGCGATTCGTAGGGTTGCAAAGAGTAGGACACGACTGAGCGACTGAACTGAACTGATTCACGTTTCTTTCAACTCCACATTCAGTGACCTTAAGTTAGTTGCTTGACATCAACCATGGTGGGAATATTTGCACCTCAGAAATCAGCAGATACCTCAAATAAGAGCTTTCTCTCCCCTGGAGAGCTTGTTATTAAATTTACTAGCACACACTGGTAATATCTTAAGAAGTGAAGATTGAAATGTCTGACTTTTAAAGGCACAGTTTAAAGTAAGTGCATTATGCTTGGTGAGAGTCCAAAGTCTACTTTTTTTCTGTGTTTAAAAATTGTGGATGATGACATTCCTGAGTCCTACTTCCAATCTGCCATCACTTTAAAATTTCCATTTTTCCTCACCTGATGCTAAGACTTTCTGGAAACCAGGATACCTAAGTTTGAGGAGCTAGTATCCACTCAGGCCTATAAGAATCATAACTCTTAGTAGTAGAAGTCCCCTGCCTGAAATTACCTCAAATCCTTTTTAGATGGTTGGGTGAGAATCTTAAGAAAATTAAAGATCTGCTAAACCATCAAAACCAAGAGTACCTTGATCTTTGTGAATGCTGTCTCTTAATACCAACAGTATAGTTAGCAGGTATGAAAGAAAGAGTTAACTCAGCAGGGTTTGGATGCTCACTGTGTAGTAAAGGATTAACTCAGTGGAATTAGGTAGCTCAAACTTTGAATATTCTAAAGAAAGGATTAACTCTTGACCAGGTCCTGACAGATTATCTCAAAATCCTTGGAATATTCTGCATGATGAGAGTATATTTGTATAGCAGAGCCATGATCCATGCCTGAGATTTTATTTTAACATCAAGCTTTATGATGGGGGCCTTGGGCTATATTAGTTTGATCTTGGAGGGGTTATAGATTGAGTAACTCAGATGAGTCATGCTGGTGCTCCATGCCGATAGTACTTCATGACTAACCCTCCCAATCCCTGTGAAAAATCTCTGTCACAGCTCAGCTGAGCTTTCCTTCTTGGCAGGACTTCCCGTATGTTGTCATAGGTCATTGCTGGGATAAGTAAACATTGCCCATGTTACTCCACTGGGAGAGGACAACTATAAGCTTATGGCTGGTTTCTCCTGGACTGTGTCCTGTTTACTTTTTGCCCTTGCTGACTTTAATCTCTATCCTTTCACTGTAATAAATGGGAACTGTGAATTTCTGAGTTTTACAGGTCCTTCTAGTGAAGAATCAAATCTGAGCAGGAGTCTTGGGAAATCTTGACACAAGTGATCTTCAAGGGAAAGCCCAGAAGCCAGGAGTCCTTGAGTCTATTTCAACCCTGTTAAAAATATAACTCTATGATTGGAGGCCATCTGCTCCCTTTGCTAGATTCTAGTTGATCTACATATTTTTAAACTTTGTGACTTCTAAGTTCAGTTCTATATCTGATATTCTGTGATTCTAAATATGCAATTTACCTATTATTTCTGTCTAGGACTTGAAAGTCAGTAACACATTCATGTCATGGATCTTTAAAAGTAAAAAGCATGTGAGAATACTTTATTGCCAGTAGTAAATCTAGTCTATCTTTGATTTTTTTTTTTTTGAGGGGAGGTCTCCCCCTGACAATCTACTATAAAGGTGGCACTACTTAAGAAATCAACAAAATCACAAAAAATAAACTCATATACATATCCCTGGACTTCCCCAGAAGCTCAGTGGTAAAGAACCTGTGCTGCCAATGCAGGAGATGCAAGAATGATCCCTGGGTTAGGAAGATCCCCTGGAGAAGGAAATGGCAACCCACTCTGTTATTCTTGCTTGGGAAATCCCACGGACAGAGGAGCCTGGCAGGCTATAGTCCATGGAGTTACGAAAGAGTTAGACATGCCTTAGTGACTAAAAATGACAGCAATATATGTTTGGGCACTCTGGACAATAGATCCTTTTACATGAAATTACATTCTTCATTGTAATTACTGGGAACCATAAATTTTAAAATATTACATTATTTGCCTAAACAGAAAGTTATATAAAGTATATAAAGCCATTGAAAAATGGCTTCCAGCAAAACTTCAAAAACCTCAAAACACATTTATTAACATCAGAAGCTAAACCATGTGAAATAAATTCTACACATTGCTCTTATGATAAGATCATACATTTCAAGTTAGGATTTCTTGGAGCTTCACTGATTTAACTATATTTTTGAGTAATTTTTAAAAGATAGCAGTCTAGTTTGGACTTTTTTTTTTTGTATTTTCCTCCTAAATTAATAATTCTGGGGACAGTCCTAATCAAAATTAACAATTTACATTTTAAGTCAAGCAGGAGTATGGAATGAAGTGAAGCCTAGTGTAGACTATATTATTCAGCCTTTAAATGTATCTTATCCATCTTGTGAGGGACTTCTGATAGGGATCAAGAAAGATATTTAGGTGCCCTTCCCTTTTTTTAAGATAAAGAAATAGGAAAATGCATCTTTGCTTTACAGATACCAGAAGAAACAGGGTCTTTCCCATATTATTTTATTTGGAAAGAATAAAACATGAAACTATCCTCTTAAAATATTTAAGAATGTGTGCATGCATGCTCAGTCACTTCAGTTGTGTCTGACTCTGTGCAATGCTATGGATTGTAGCCTGCCAGGCTCCTCTGTGTATGGGATTCTCTAAGGCAAGAATACTGGAGTGGGTTGCCATGTCCTCCTCCAGGGGATCTTCCGGACCCAGAGATTGAACCCATGGTGTCTCCTGCATCTTCTGCATCACAGGCAGATTCTTTACCACAGCACCACTTGTGAAGCCCATATTTATGTATACAATATGTTATTGCAGACTTATAGGTACAATGTTTTACAACAGATCCCAAGAGCTTGTTCATCTTACTTGACTAAACTTCATACACCTTGGTTAGGAACTACCTGTTTCTCCTCAACCTCCAGCCACTGGCAACCACCATCCCACTCTATGACTCTATAAATATGACTCTCTTAGATATCTCATAAAAGTGGGATCATGCGGTATTAATATTTCTACAGTTGGCTTATTTGTCTTAGCATAATGCCTTCAGTTTTCATGCATGCAGTTGAATTTTGTAGAATTTCCTTTTTTAAATACCAAATATTATTTCATTGTTTGTACAGTTGAACCTTGAGCAACTTAGGGGTTAGGGGCACTGACCACCTGTGCAATTGAAAATCTGAATATAACTTTACAGTTAGCCCCCCACATCTGCGATGTGGTTCTGTAGCTAAGGATTCAACCAATCACCAACCATTTAATACTGCATTATATATCTACTGAAAAAAAAAATTCTTGTGTACCTTATATATAGTTTAAACAACTGTATATACAGCAGTTTCTTTATCCATCATCCTTCAATGGACATTTAAGTTGTTTTCATATGTTGGCAATGAATATGGGAGTACAGCTGTCTTTTTGAGATCCTGATTTCAATTCTTTTGGGTAAATATCTCAAAGTGGGATTGCTGGATCATGTGGTAGTCCTTGAGATGATCTTGAGATCATATGGTAGTTCTCGTAATTTCTTGAGAAGCTGCCATACTGTTTTCCATAGAGGCTATACCATTTACATTCCCACCAACAGTGTAAAAGGGTTCCAATTTCTTCTTACTCAAATATCTGTAGTGTTTGGGGATTTTTTTCATTTTTATTGATATACAATTTACATATATCACTGTAAGTTTAAGGTGTATATTGTAATGATTTGACTTACATACTATTGTGAAATAACTGTAGACAACCTCCATCATCTCATAAATACAACAAAAAGGAAAAAAAAATCTCCTTGTGATAAGAGCTCTTAGAATTTACCCTTAACTTGCATGTATATTATACAGCAGTGTTAACTATAGTCATCATGTTTTACATTACATACCTAGTATTTATATACTTTAAACCTAGAAGGCTGTACCTTTTTTTATATTGAAGTATAATTGCCTTGTGATGTTATGTTAGTTGCTGGTATACAACAGTGAATCAGTTAATATGTATACATGTATCCTCTCCCTCTTGAGCCCCCCTCACACCCCCCACCCCCTATCCCACTGCTCATCACAGAGTACCAACCTGAGCTTCCTGCGCTATACAGCAGCCTCACACTAGCTATCTGTTTTACACATGGTAGTGTATGTATGTCAATCTTGTTCCCCCAGTTCATCCCACGCTCCACTTCCCCGTCACCTCACCATGTCCACAGGTCCATTCTTTACATCTGTGTCTCTATTCCTACCCTGCAAATAGGTTCATATGTACCGTTTTTCTAGATCCCATATATATGCGTTACTATATGATGTTTTTCTCTTCGTGACCTACTTCACTCTGTATAACAGACTCTAGTGCATCCACATCACTCCAAATGACCAATTTCATTCCATTTTAGGCTGAGTAATAGTCCAGTGAATATATGTATCACATCTTTATCCATCCATCTCTTGATGGACAGTTGGGTTGCTTCCATGTCCTGGCTATTATAAATAATCTGCAATGAACATGTGTCTTTTTGAAGTATGGTTTTCTCAGGGTATATATCCAGTAGTGGGATTGCTGGGTCATATAGCAGTTCTATCTTTACTTTTTTAAGGAACCACCATACTGTTATCCATAGTGGCTGTATCAATTTACATTCCCAGTGCAAGAGGTTTCTGTTTTCTCCACACCCTCTCCAGCATTTATTGTTTGAAGATTTTGTGATGATGGCCATTCTCACAGGTGTGAGATGGAAGTGGTACCTCATTGTATGGAAGGTTGTTGTGGCTCTGTGGTAAAGAATCCACCTGCTAATGCAGGAGAAGTAGATTTGATCCCTGGGTCAGGGAGAGCCCCTGGAGAAGCAATGGCAACCCACTCAAGTATTCTTGTCTGGAGGATCACGTGAACAGAGGAGCCTGGCAGGCTAGCGTCCATGGGGTTGCAAAGAGCCAGACATGACTGAATGAGCATGCACGCTCATGGAAGGTTGTACCTTTTGATTACCTTCTTCCATTCCCATCCCCATCTTCTGGTAAGCCCAAGTCTGCCTTTTTTTTTTTTTTTTTTCTCCCTAAAGACTCCACATATAACTGAGATCATACTGTGCTTGTCTTTCTCCATATGACTTGTTTCACTTAGTATAATGCCTTTTAGGTTGATATATATTGTCACAAATGGTAGGATTTCCTCATTTTTAAGGTTAAATAATATTCTTGTGTCTGTGTGTGCATATGTGTGTATCTTCTTAATTCATTCATCTGTTGCTGGGCACAGGTTGCTTCCATATCTTGGCTAGGGAAATTATGCTGGAAGGAACATAGGAGTGTCTATATCTCCTTGAATTTGTGTTTTCATTTCTTCTGATATATATCCAGGAGGTAAATATATGATCCATATGCTGGATCATATGGTGGTTCTATTTTTAATTTTTTGATTTTTTTTTCCATAGGGACTATACCAGTGAATAATCTCACCAACAATGCAAAATATGTCCTTTTATCTACTTCCATACCAGCATTTGCTATCTTGTCTTTTTGATCATGGCCACTGTAACAGGTGTAAAATGATCTCATTTTAGCTTTGATTTGCATTTCTGTAATGACTAGTGCAAAATTCAGACTTAAATTGAAGGAAGGAGGGAAAACCACTAGATCATTCAGGTATGGCCTAAATCAAAAGATTCAATGGATTGTCTTATGCAATGCCTGAAGAACTATGGACAGAGGTCCATGACACTGTACAGGAGGCAGTGATCAAGACCATCCCCAAGAAAAAGCAATTCAAAAAGGCAAAATGCTTGTCTGAAAAGGCCTTATAAATAGCTGAGAAAAGAGATGCAAAAAGCAAAGGAGAAAAGGAAAGATATATCCATTTGAATGCAGAGTTTCAAAGAATAGCAATGAGACATAAGAAAACCTTCCTCAATGATCAGTGCAAAGAAATAGAGGAAAACAATAGAACAGGAAAGACTAGAGATCACTTCAATAAAATTAGAGATACCAAAGGAACATTTATGCAAAGATGGGCACAATAAAGGACAGAAATGGTATAGACCTAACAGAAGCAAAAGATAATGAGAAGAGGTGATAATAATACACAGAAGAACTATACAAAAAAGATCTTCATGACCCAGATAATAACGATGGTGTGATCAGTCACCGAGAGCCAGACATCCTGGAATGTGAAGTCAAGTGGGCCTTAGGAAGCATCACTACGAACAAAGCTAGTGGAGGTGATGGAATTCCAGTTGAACTATTTCAGATCCTAAAATATGATGCTGTGAAAGTGCTGCACTCAATATGCCAGCAAATTTGGAAAACTCAGCAGTGGCCACAGGACTGGGAAAGGTCAGTTTTCATTCCAATCCCGAAGAAAGGCAATGCCAAAGAATGCTCAAACTACTTTATGATTGAACTCATCTCACACACTAGCATAATAATTCTCAAAATTCTCCAAGCCAGGCTTCAACAGTATGTGAACCATGAACTTCCAGATGTTCAAGCTGGATTTAGAAAAGGCAGGGGAACCAGAGATCAAATTGCCAACATCTGCTGGATCATGGAAAAAGCAAGAGAGTTCCAGAAAAACATCTACTTCTGCTTTATTTACTACACCAAAGCCTTTGACCGTTTGGATCACCACAAACTGTGGAAAATTCTGAGAGAGATGGGAATACCATACACCTGACCTGCCTCCTGAGAAATGTGCATGCAGGTTGAACAGCAACAGTTAGACCTGGATGTGGAACNATGTATGGATGTGAGAGTTGGACCATAAAGAAAGCTGAGCACCGAAGAATTGATGCTTTTGAACTGCGGTGTTGGAGAAGACTCTTGAGAGTCCTTTGGACAGCAAGGAGATCCAACCAGTCCATCCTAAAGGAAATCAGTCCTGAATGTTCATTGGAAGGACTGATGCTGAAGCTGAAACTCCAAAACTTTGGTCACCTGATGTGAAGAACTGATTCATTGGAAAACACCCTGATGCTGGGAAAGATTGAAGGCAGGAGGAGAAGGGGACAACAGAGGAAGAGATGGTTGGATGGCATCACTGACTTGATGGACATGAGTTTGAGCAACCTCTGGGAGTTGGTAGTGGACAGGGAGGCCTGGCATGCTACAGCCCATGGGGTTGCAGAGTTGGACATGACTGAGTGACTGAACTGAACAGAATGACAAGTGAGGCTGAGCCTCTTTCCAGTACCTATAGAACGTTTATTTCCTTTTTTAGGAAAACAGTTTGGATACTCTGAGTAGAAAAATTTATTCAGGTCCATTGTTCATTTTCACCAAATATCTAGGTAAAATTGTATGAGTTCTTGCTAGTTTATATATTTGAGGAGGATTGGCATCAAATCCTCTTTAAAACATTTCATAAAACTCACCAATGAAGCTTTTTGGTTCTAGATAATCTTTGCTGGGAAATATTTGATTACCAAATCAATCTCTCTTCTAGTAACTGGTCTATTCAGATTTTCTATTATTCCTTATTTATTTTTGGTAATTCATATGTTTCTAAGAGATTTTCCATTTTCTAGGTTGCCCAGAGAACAAACTTAGTTTATTTAAACTTTTCTATTGTTTTCCTGATTTCTATTTCATTTATTCTGCTCTAATTTTTATTATTTCCTTCCTTCTGCTGACTTTGGTTTCAGCTTGTTCTTTGTCTTTTAATTTTTGATAATGACTATATTGATAGGTTGAGGTGATAGCTCATTATGGATGTGATTTGTATTTTCCTGATGATTAGTGACACTGAGCATTTTTTATATGGCCATTTTTTAACTTTTCTTTGCAGAAAATTTATATTTGTCTTTATGCTGTTTTTAAATTGGGTTATTAGGGATTTTGAAAACTATTAAGTTATAGGAATTCCTTATATATTTTAGACATAACCCCTCATAAGATATATGGTTTGAATAGCTTTTCCCATTCTGCAGGTTGTCTTTTTACTTTGTGCTAATTTCCTTTACTGTGCAGGGGCTCTTTAATTTGATGTAGTCCCACTTTTCTTTTATTGCCTGTGTTTTTTGTGTCATATCCATCAAATCTTTTCAAGACCTGTATCATTAAACTTTTTTTTTCCTATGCTTTCTTCTATGAGGTTTAAAGCTCTAGGTCTTATATTTTAAATCTTAAATCAAATTTGATTTGATTTTTGTGTAAAGTGTTAAGACAAGGGCCCAATTTCTCTAGCTTTATTTGCATATTGTTATCCATTTTTCTAGCACCATTTGCTAAAGATTGCTCTTTCCCCCTTGTGTGTTCCTGTGAAAGATCAGTAGATTTTATATCCATTGGATGCATGTGTTTATTTCTGAATTCTCTAATCTGTACTATTGGTCTATAAGTTTGATTTTATGGCAGTTCCATACTCTTCTGGTTATTGTAACCCCTCTTTTTAATTTTAATATTTTTTCAATTTCTATAAAACTGTCACTGGGATTTTGATAGGGATTGCATTGAATCTGTAAATTGCTTTGGATAGTATGGACATTATAAGAACCTCAGGTTTTAGGGACTTCCCAGTTGGTCCAGTGGTTAAGACTCTGTGCTTCCACTGCAGAAGTCATGGATTTGACCTCTGGTCAGGGAAGCTCTGCATGCCAAAAAAGAATATCAGGCCTTCCAATCCATGAATATGAGAAATCTTTACATTTGTGTCTAGTTAATTTCTTTCACCAGTAATTTGTAGTGTTCGGTAAGTCTTTACACCTCCTTAGTTAAGTTATTCCTAAGTATTTTATTCATTTTAGTGTTATTGTAAATGTAATTGTCTGCTAATTTCTTTTTGCATAGTTTATTTTTAGTGTGTAGAAACGCAACTGATTTTTGTATGTTGATTTTTGTAACCCTGAAAGGTCACTGAATTTATTTATTGATTCTAGTAGCTTTACAGAGCCTTTAGGGTTTCCTATATATAAGATCATATCATTTTAAAACAGTAGCAGTTTTACTACTACCTTTATGATTTGTGTGCCCTTTATTTCTTTGGACATGCTCAGTGACTCAGTGTTACCTGACTCTGCAACCCTGTGGAGTGTACTCTGCCAAGCTCCTCTATCCATGGAATTTTCACAGCAAGAATACTGGAGTGGGTTGCCATTTCCTACTCCAGGGGATCTTCCTGACCCAGGGATCAAACCCACATCTGCTGTATCTCCTACATTGGCAGGTGGATTCTTTACCACTGGCCCTCTTTATCTTGCCTAATTGCTCTGAAGAGGACTACCAATACTATGTTAAATAAAAGTGGTGACAATGTACATCATTGCCTTGTTCCTGGTTTTACAGGAAAAGCTTTCAGTTATTCCCTGTTGAATATGATGTTACCTGTTGTTTTTTAAAATGTGGTCTTTATAAAATTGGGAAAATATTCTTCTATTTCTGGTTGTTGAGTTTTTATAATGAAAGGGGGTTGAATTTTGCTAAATAGGGGTTTTTTGCATTTACTGAAACAATCATGTGGTTTTTACTCTTCATTCTATTAATGTAGTGTATCTCATTACTAGATATTCATATATTCAACTACTCTTGTCTCCCAGCTATAAGTCCCACTTGGTTAAGGTGTATGATCCTTTTAACATGCTATTGGATTCTGGTTCCTGAATTTTTTGAAGATTTTTTTCATCTATATTCATCAGGGATATGATGTGCACTTTTCTTTTTTTGTGGTGTTTTGTCTGGCTTCAGTATCAGGATTATGTCAGTCACATAAGTTTATCAGTGTTCTCTTTAATTTCTTCAGAGTAGTTTTGAAGGACTTATGTTCCTTATTCTTTAAATGTTTTATACAATTCACCAATGAATTCATCCAGTTCTCAGCTTTACTTTGAGTGGTTTTGGTAACTTATTTAATCTCCATATTAGCTATGAGTTTTTCAGACTTTCTATTTCTCCCCAGGTTAGACTTAGTAGTTTCTGTTTTTAGGAATGTATCCATTTCACCTAAGCTTTGTTTTGTTGGTGTATAACTGTTCACAGCAGTCTNAATTTTTTAATCTCTTCTTTGGCCCAATGGCTGTTTAAGAGTGTATTATTTAAGTTCCACACCTAGGTGAATTCCACACATTTTCACTTCTGCTTTGATTTCTAAATTTAATTCCATTATGATCAGAAATAGTATTATAATTTCAATTTTCTTAACTTTTTAAAACTTGTTTTATGATCTAACTTGTGATCTGCTCTAGAGAAAGATATGTGTGCTTAAGTAGATTTGTGAACTCTCATGCTATTGAATGGAACATTCTATAAATATCTTATAGGTGCATTTGGTCTATAATGTTATTCAAGTCCTTTATTTCTTTATTGATAATCTGTCTGGATCGTCTCTTNGTACTGAAGTCTACTGTTATTTTATTGCTATATATCTCTTCCTTCGTATCTATTTTTGCCTGACATATATTTACGTGCTAATTATATTGGTTGCATATATAATTATAATTGCTTTATCTTCCCGGAGAATTGACTCCTTTAGTTCTATATAATGTCCTACTTTTTCTCTTGTTTCAGTTTTGAACTCTAAACTCTATTTTGTATGATATACATACAGCCATCACTTCATTCTTTAGAGTACCATTTGCATGGGAAATCTTTTCCATTTCTTCACTTTCAGTTATGTGTGTTCTTTAAGGTAAGTTTCTTGCAGAAAGCATAGTTGGGTCTCATTTTTACTTATTTGTTTGATTTCTTTAATCCACTAATCCACTCTCTGTCTTCATGGACCAACCTTATATAGAGAAAGTTCCTTACCAGTCATTCCAGCCTGAGATTCTGAGGGCCTCTGCTTACTCTTTGACACACTGTGGAGAAGTAGGCAACAGCTGTGTGGTCCACTTATTGTGTGCTGAGCCAGGGGACAGGATCACTGGCGTCTTGCTAGCCTAAGCTGCTGCCTTTCCCCTGGGCAGCTAGAATGTGCTGGATATGTCAGAACTCCAAGACTGGCAGTTCAGATGCCAGACCTCTGAAGAGCCCTCTCAGAAATGTTTGGGGGCACTGAACATGTGAGCCAATCGTTCCCTCCCTTAGGTGATGCTGGGAGCTAGGATGGGTCTCTCCTTGATCATATGGCACTGTGCCAGAGCAAGCGTCATCAACAAGGTGTCTCAAATCTCCCTACCAGATTCAGCAAGTCTAGTTTTGCAGTCTCCCAGGATTTGGAGCCTTTCATTTTTTTTCTTATATATCAGGAAAGGAATTTGTTCATGAATTGTTGCTAAATCAGTATGATTATGGGGGTAAAAGATGATGCTTCCTATTCCATCATCTTGCTGACATTACTCCCGATGATATTTCAAAATATGGTAAAATGTTGATAACATTCCACTGCAGGACAGAACTCCTGAAAATTTACATTTAAAAGTGGCTATTAACAAAGCATATTTATAATTATTTAGTAGAGTCAACTACTTATAAAAAGGTGAAATAGGAGACTAGAATTTGTTATGGTAGGGATTTAACTGATTTTAAGTAAGCAATTTTACAAGGATATTTAAAGTTAAGCTATAATCTAAAAGATGAAAAACAATAAAGAAAGCAAAAAATATATGATGGGATATTATTGTCTGCCAGGTTTGAGCATTGATTCTTGGGGTTTCCTATATAAGTAGAACCACTTATATGAAGGGTGATGACACCTTCATTTTTGCTATCTCTCCAAGGAAAACAAAAACACCTCTGTATTGTTTCTGTAGAAAAATGCCTCAAAAGGACCTTATGTCATGACCTGATGTGACCTACCCTATTTCACACAAGTCTTGTGTCCTTTAGACAGAAACTACAAAAAATACTTGGCAGATCAAGACAGTAATTTATTTCTGACAGAAGAAAATTAAATATTTCTACAAATTGTTATTGCGAATCTAATGAGTCCTCACTCGTGATGTATAAGAAGTAAGATGTACTCACCCAAAATGTCTGGGGCTTTGTGAAGTTCATTGGAACAGGTCAGTAATCTGTGCTTATGTTTCTACATCTAGAACTGAGAGCCCATCAGGGAATTTAGAACAAGGAAAAAATGTGGAAACTACACTGCTTCACTATTCACTTCTCAGTAAGATTTTAAGAGGTTTTCTTTTCTTTAGCACTCTGATAGGTATGATTTCCAATCTAGTCAGGTTTGTGTGCAAAGTTGTGGTTGCCAGCCTAGAGAGCAGATGGCTTGCTAACCACTTTCTCATGGCTTCTCCTAGGTCCTAACATACAGTTGGCTCATAGAAGCCACTCAAAAAAGAATTTCAGCACCTCTCTGCTTCAAATAGTATTTCTACTATTTGAATTAAATCATTTGAAAATAGCTTACTGCTGATAACTAAGTCACCATCCCAAGGATTCATTTTATGTTACAGTAATGGAAACACACACTTAAATTACTTCATCAACTGTGATTTTGCTTTTGTAACAATTAGAGTTTTTAATCCCCCCAATTTTTAAAATATTCAATCTCTATATATACTTACAAATCCATTTATGCCACAGAACAAAAGAATAAAAATCATTAACTTCACCTCCCATTGTACTTGGAGAAGGAAATGGCAATCCACTCCAGCACTCTTGCCTGGAAAATCCCATGGACAGAGGAGCCTGATAGGCTACAGTCCATGGGGTCGCAAAGAGTCGGACATGACTGAGCGACTTCACTGGGGAAGTAGTAGAAAGAATTAATCTCTCAATGAGTAAGTATTAGAGCAAGCCCAGGAAAAATATACTTTTAACACTTTGATAATATAGGAAAAGGTCACCTAGTTACACATGAATTTTGCAAAGATAGGAAATTAGGAAAGAATGCAAGGAATGAAATGAAAATTCTAATTATAAACAATAGATATGCTTGGAGTAGTATCTGAGATTCTAGATTTCTAACGAGCTCTCAAATCGGTCTGATGCTAATCCTTAAAATTAAACACACACACACACACACACCAATGCCTGTTTCCTACTTCCAGAGATTCTGATGTAATTGGCATGAAGTGGGGTCTCAATATTTAGACTTTTAATCTCCCAGGACAAAGTTTGAGGAGTACTGCTTTAGAGGAAGACATTTCAAAACTTTCTGATCAGAAGACTTGTTAAAATGCCAATTCTCAGGCCCCATCCCATACTACTTAGATCTGAAACTCCAGGAGAAAAGCCTGGAAAGCAGTATCTTTTAACAGGTGACTTCTTAGAATCAGCAAAGTTTGGTAAACACTGTTCTAGAGCAATCACAGAGGCCATGATATGATGTATGTTACTGGTCCAGTGGGTCATTAATCCACTTCAAGACCAATCACTATACTTGAGAAAAAGAATCATGCAACAAATTCCTTTAGATCTCCTTGAGGAAGGTCAATGGAAAGGAAAATTGGTTCTTTGAAAGGATGGAGGAGTGTGAATCATCAACATGGGAATTATCAGGAGTGAGAGAGTCTGCCTCCTTATTTGTACCTATTAGAGTTACCTCCCAAAGCAGGACTTTTAATGTCTACACATCACATTTTTAGTTAGTTGTGTAAGCGTATGCTATCACAATATTTATTTTTGTTTTCTCTGTCTTCTTTGGCCCATACATTGTCTATAGCAGGTTTTCTAATCAAGTTACTTTTCAAGACACTAGTGACGGCTATATGTAACATACAAATGTTATTTCTTAACAGATTTGTTGTTGTTGTTGTTCAGTCACTGAAACATGTCTGACACTTTGTGACACCATGGACTGCAGCACACCGGGCTTCCCTGTCCTTCTCCATCTCCCAGAACTTACTCAATCTCATGTCCATTGAGTTGGTGATACCATCCAATCATCTCATCCTCTGTCGTCACCTTCTCCTCTGCCTTCAATCTTTCCAGCATCAGGGTCTTTTCTAATGAGTTGGTTTTTCGCATCAGGTGGACAAAGTATTGGAGCTCCAGCTTCAGCATCAGTCCTACCAATGAATATTCTGGACTGATCTCCTTTCAGTCCTAGGGACTCTCAAGAGCCTTCACCAACACCACAGTTCAAAACCATCAATTCTTCAGTGTTCAACCTTCTTTAAGGTCCAGCTCTCACATCCATACATGACTACTAGAAAACTCTAGATTTGACTATATGGACCATTGTCAGCAAAAAAGTCTCTACTTTTTAATATGTTATCTAGGTTTGTCATAGCTTTTCTTCCAAGGAATGTCTTTTAATTTCATGGGCTGCAGTCACCATCTGCAGCGATTGCAGAGCCCAAGGAAATAAAGTCTGTCACTGTTTCATTTGTTTCCCCACCTATTTGCCATGAAGTGATGGGACCAAATGCCATGATCTTCATTCTCGAATGTTGAGTTTTTCACCAGTTTTTTCACTCTCCTCTTTCACTTTCATCAAGAGGCTCTTTAGTTCTTCATCACTTTCTGCCACAAGGGTAGTGTCATCTGCATATCTGAGGTTAATGGTACTCCTGGCAATCTTGATTCCAATTTCTGCTTCATCTAGCCCAATATTTCACATGATGTACTCTGCATATAATTTAAATAAGCAGGGTGACAATATACAGCCTAGACATATGCGTTTCCCAATTTGGAACCAGTCCATTGTTCCATGTCTGGTTCTAACTGTTGCTTCTTGACCTTCATACAGGTTTCTCGGGGGACAGGTAAGGTGGTCTGGTGTTCCTATTTCTTAAAGAAATTTCCAGTTTGTTGTAATCCACACACTTTAGCATAGTATGAAGCCGATGTTTTTCTGGAATTGTTTTGCTTTTTCGATGATCCAACGGATTTTGGCAATTTGATCTCTCGTTCCTCTGCTTTGGTAGATCCAGCTTGAGAATCTGGAAGTTCTCAGTTCATGTACTATTGAAGCCTGTCTCGGGATTTTCAGCATTACTTTGCTGGAGTGTGAGATGAGTGCAATTGTGCAGTAGTTTGAACATCCTTTGGTATTGCCTTTCTTTGGGATTGGAAGGAAGACTAATTTTTGCCAGTTCTGTGGTCACTGCTAATTTTTCCAAATTTGCTGGCATATGGAGTGCAGCACTTTCATAGCATCATCTTTAGGATTTGAAATAGCTCAACTGGAGTTCCATCACCTCCACTAGCTTTGTTCATAGTGATGCTTCCTAAGGCCCACTTGACTTCATATTCCAGGATATCTTGCTCTAGGTGAGTGATCACACCATCATGGTTTTATGGGTCATGCAGATCTTATTTGTATAGTTCTGTGTATTCTTCCCACCTCTTCTTAATATCTTATGCTTCTGTTAGGTCCATACCATTTCTGTCCTTTATTGTGCCTATCTTTGCATGAAATGTTCCCTTGGTATCTCTAATTTGCTTGAAGCAATCTCTAGTCTTTCCCGTTCTATTGTTTTCTTCTATTTCTTTATATTGTTCACTTAGAAAGGCTTTCTTATCTCTCCTTGCTATTATTTGGAACTCTGCATTCAAATGGGTATATCTTTCCTTTTCTCCTTTGCCTTTCTTAACAAATATCCTGGGACATTTTCAGTTAGAATAATAAAATATGCTGGACTGCTGAAACTAGAATTACTTTTTGTGTATATATATTTTAACATGAGTAGACATGTTTTAACCCATACAAAATGCCAGGCAAGTTCTAAGGCTCAAAATGTTTCTAAACCACCAAAATAAATGAACTTGTCCCAAAGGTACTCAATACATTGTGTAGACTGTATAGCACCCATAATTTTCCCTTTCAAGTGATATAAATTCTTTTTTAAAATTAAAAAGAATTCTTAGAATATTGTTAATTTACAGTGTTGTTTTAGCTTCTGCTGTATAGCAAAGTGAATCAGTTATGTGCATGTGTGTGTGTGTGTGTGTGTATTTAACATATCTTTTTTTCCATATTGTCATTGTTGTTCGGTCACTCAGTCATGTCCAACTCTTTGTGACGCCATAGACTGCAGCATGCCAGGCTTCCCTGTCCTTCACCATCTCCCAGAGCTTGCTCAAAATCATGTCCATCACATTGTTGATGCCATCCAACCATCTCGTCCTCTGTCATCCCTTTTTCTTCCTGCTTTCAATCTTTCCCAGCATCAGGGTCTTTTCAGTAAGTCAGCTCTTCGCATCAAGTGGCCAAAGTATTGGAGCTTCAGCTTCAGCACCTGTCCTTCCAATGAGTATTCAGGGTTGATTTCCTTTAGGATCAACTGGTTTGGTCTCCTTGCTGTCTGAAGGACTCTCAAGAGTCTTCTCCAGCACCACAGCTTAAAAGCATCAAATCTTTGGTGCTCAGCTTTCTTTATGGTCCAACTCTCACAGCCATACATGACTACTGGAAAAACCATAGCTTTGACTAGATGGACCTTTGTCAGCAAAATGATGTCTCTGCTTTTTAATACACTGTCTAGGTTTTTCACTAGAGAAGGCAATGGCACCCCACTCCAGTACTGTTGCCTGAAAATCCCATGGACGGAGGAGCCTGGTGGGCTGCAGTCCATGGGGTCACTAAGAGTCGGACACGACTGAGTGACTTTACTTTCACTTTTCACTTTCTTGCATTGGAGAAGGAAATGGCAACCCACTCCAGTGTTCTTGCCTGGAGAATCCCAAGGATGGGGGAGCCTGGTGGACTGCCGTCTATGGGGTTGCACAGAGTCAGACACGACTGAAGCGACTTAGCAGCAGAAGCAGCAGGTTTGTCATAGCTTTTTTTCTCCAAGGAGCAAGTGTCTTTTAATTTCATGGTTGTAGTCACTGTCCACAGTGATTTTGGAGCCAAGAAAATAAAGTCTGTTACTGTTTCATTTGTTTATCCATATATTTGCCATGAAGTGGTGAGACTGGATGCCATGAGCTTAGTTTTTTGAATATTGAGTTTTAAGCCAGCTTTTTCACTCCACTCTTTCACTTTCATCAAGAGACTCTTCAGTTCCTCTTCATTTTCTGCCATTAAACTGGGGGCATCTCCATATCTGAGGTTATTGATATTCCTCCAAGCAATCTTGATTCCAGCTTGTGCTTCATCCAGTCTGGCATTTCCCATGATATATTCTGCATATAAGTTAAAAAAGCATGGAGACAATATACAGCCTTTACGTACTCCTTTCCCAGTTTGAACCTTAAAGGTCATTACAAAGTATTGAATAGAGTTCCCTGTGCTATATAGTAGGTCCTTATTAGTTATCTATATATAGTATGTATATGTCAATCCTATTCTCCCAATTTATCCCTCCCCCATAATGCTAAATATGTATTTTACGTATGTGACTCAATTTCTGTTTTATAAATAAGTTCTTTTGTACCATTGTTTTAGATTCCACATATCAGCAATATCATATGATATTTGTCTTTCTCTGTCTGACTTATTTAACTTGGTATAATGCCCTCAAGGTACACACATGTTGTCACAATAGGCAAGAATTTCTCCTTTAGTGGCTAAATAATATTCCATTTACATACACACACACAGACTGTGCCACAGCTTCCCAGGTGGCATTAGTGGTAAAGAACCCACCTGTCAATTCAGGAGACATAAGATACGTGGGTTTGAATTCTGGGTTGGGAGGACCCCCTTGAGGAGGACATGGCAACCCACTCCAGCATTGTTGCCTGGAGAATCCCATGGACAGTAGAGCCCGACAGGGTACATTCCATAGGATTGCAAAGAGTGGGACACAACTGAAGCACTTAGCAGCAGTATCAATACCATGTCACTTTTTTTAAAATCTATTCATCTCCTTAGGTTGTTTCTGTGTCTGGCTATCGTAAATAATGCTTCAATGAATATGGGTATACAGCTATTTTTTCAAGTTAGTATTTTCATTTTCTCTGGATATTACAGCAGGGACACTCATCTTCCTGAGAAAGACTAGTGACTATGGTGTGGAAGGGGTGACCTCCTCTGCCACCTCTGTGAAATTGGACTTAGGCCTGGACATCATGGTGTCCCTGACTCTGCTACCATTGTCCTGGTCTCCCCAGAAGGTGTTGGGTTACTGCCACACTGTGTGCCCTCTATCTGTTACCAATGTAAGAAAAAATGAAAAGAAAAAAAAAACACGTGGAATTACTAGATCATATGGTACTTAGATGTTTAATTTTTGAAGACTCTCTATACTGTTTTCAATAGTGGCTGTACCAATTTGCATTCCCAGTCAAAGTACAAAAAGGTCCCCTTTTCTCTACATCTTGTTTTTCTCCAACACTTGTTATTCCTTGTTTTTTCTTATAATAGCTATTCTAAGAGATGTGAGTGGTATCTTATTCTAGTTTTGATTTGCATTTCCCTGATGATAAGGGATTCCCAACAACAGTGTAGGAGGGTTCTCTTTTCTCCACACACTCTCAAGCATTTATTATTGTGATCACAGTATTTTTTAACACAAGCACATTGTTAACGAGTTATAACTTTTTTCTTTGAAACTTGAATCTATGAGGCAACAAGCTTAGATCGGGGCATATAAAGTCAATGTCTTACGTAGCTGATGTTTTAAAAGAACGTATAAAACAAGTAACTCTTATTTTGATGTGTGCATTGGGGTTCTCTAGGGAAACAGAATGGTTTATATATTATAGGGCTTCCAAGGGGACGAC
>SJYQ01002016.1:342662-359500 GCA_006410935.1 Redunca redunca | reverse complement strand
ATATATATATATATATATATATATATATATATATATATAAAACATCAGTATTCATGTAGGAATGTATGTGCTGATGACCTTTGTTTTGATGATTTGTTCTGCCAAGTGAAAGTGAAGTCGCCCAGTTGTGTCCGACTCTGTGCGACCCCATGGACTGTAGCTTACAGGCTCCTCCATCCATGGGATTTTCCAGGCAGGAGTACTGGAGTGGGGTGCCATTTCCTTCTCCAGGAGATCTTCCTGACCCAGGGATTGAACGTGGGTCTCCCGCATTGTAGGCAGAGGCTTTACCGTCTGAGCTACTAGGGAAGTCCTTGTTCTGCTAGGACCTGGCTTAATTCCTATGTCCTCAGAAGGCCAGTTTTTTCCTTAATCTTTTAGCTTTCTGGTTTTCATTTTTTAGTGTTGTCCTTCAAAGTTTCTAAAATTTGTGCTTTCAGCTATTAATCCCCTGATATTCCAACCTGACCAATCAGTGAAGAAAGGTTAAAAACCACACACACACTGAAATGCAAGCAGATCCTTTGAGAAGGTTTTCACTGTATATAGTCCGTCTTCACTTCCAGAAGGCTCTTTCTCAGAGCCCAGCTGCTTCATGCCACACCTGAAACCTCGGCATCTCAATATTCTTCCCAAATCAGTACAAATCTAAGCTTAGAATCTAACTGAGCAAGTCTGTCAAGTTATTATTGCCTGTGCTAAAATCTTTGAAATTTAATTATCTCTGTCACGGGGACTATTGAGGCCTATCACAAATCCAGTTAGGAGTAATAATAGCTTCTTTATTTTGATTCTTTACATCTTTTCATTACCATTGAGTTTTTAACTTACTGTATATTGTGGAGGGCTGTCCATTCTAAATCACTCTTTTACTGATGACTTTTTTGAGGACACTGATTGTTTTCTGAATGGTTTCTTTAAAGATTTTTGTGCACTTGCCTTTCTGTATGTAAAGCATGAAAACAATTCGGAGTTCTGGTTCTAGAGAAATGTCGATTAGAAAACAATGAACAGAGAGATACCTCATTTTCAGGAATTTTATGTCAATAGTAATTCTACTGAAGATAGTGCTTTTTTAAATCCCTTCAGAGTTATATAGACACCAACTGGAGATTCAGTATTCTTCAGGAGAGACATCTCATTCTATGAAATAATTAAATTCATTTATGCAGCAAATGTTTACTGAGCATCTACTTTGTAATATTTTCCATGGAAACACTGGAAAGATAATGGGGAGAAAACTTTGAGTTGCTGCCTTTTCTGAGATGACCATAGTTCATTGCAATGTCTGGTCAATGCTTCGAAGAACTCAACGATTTCCATTGAGGAGGGTATGCTGACAGTCTGTGGTCAGGAAAGACTTCTTAAGGAATTAGGGGGAGAAAGCATTTACAGTTAGTGGGGTGAGATAACCATTCTAGGACCAGCGAAGAGCATATGCAAAGGTTCTGAAAGGAAGTGGCTCCTTATGAGACACACACACACAAAAGAAAAACAATGATAAAATTCAAAAGTATCCCAAACTGTTTTTTTCAGACTTAAATACCATTTTTAATAGAAAAAAATCATGAAAGGAAGAAACCTGTTAATTTTCATAAACTTTCAGTTATAGAATCAGATATTCATTCCTGAAAGCCTTGTAAATTCTGATTTAGTTCAAATGCTGAATCAACCTGATTTAGTAAACTCTCTTTTATTTCAACATACTTTGTTGCTTTGACTTACCTTGTTGTTAAAAGTGTATTTCAACTTCCACACTCAGCAGTCTGAAGTTGTTACTCTTAACAGCTTGTCATATAGTTCAACCTATGGCAAACTAAAAGCTAAATCAATTTTATCTCTTTGTCCAAGACTCTGCCATCAAAATAAGGTGGGAAAATTCCAACTCCATATCCTCTCCTGTTCTCTTTCCTTCTCTTTCATTATTTCCCACTAATAGTCTTGTCTGCCAGCATGGGTTTTAGTTTTCATGCGATGTTTCTGCTACTGACTCTTTAGTTGCCTAGTTTGCTGCTTACGACTATGCTCTATTTATTAGCTGCTCACAATATTCTGGAGGGAAGGAATGTCTCCAATTCCTTTTGTTTTCCCTGCTACTTAGCACAGTGCCTAGAACATGTTGGATATTTACTAGATACACTCATACTTGTTTTTCAGAAATGTCAGTGAGAACTCTTCCTTCTTCCCATTTTCTTTTGGGAGGGTTATTTAAAGGAGGCTCTGTGAAGGTAGGGATTTTTGTTTTAGTCTCTGCTTTATACCTACTCCTCAGAATAGTATCTGGCATATAAAGTAGGCATTAAATAAATATTCAGTGGATTAACATAATGTTCATATTTTCTAAAACATTGTATATGAATTCAGAAAACTTGGATATTGACTGTAGGGCAGTAAAATTTAATCAAAGATTTAAGGGCAAAGCTAGAATGACATGCAGTTTACTCTCAGATACTACTTTCCTATTGTTTAGTTAACTCTGGGTACAGTATAACTTTTCAGACTTACTATACATACCTTATATAGTCAAGATTACTTTTGAAAAATGAAAATATACCTTAATAAATAATATTTTAATTCAAGATCAGAATACTATGTGATCCTTAAGTAAATACTACATTTACTGCTGATGTTGGCTGTGGTCCAAATGCAAAATATCATGGCTATTAAACATACTTATTGGCATTTAATCTGCTAATTATCATTTAAAGAAAAAGTCCTTGACATTTCAAGAGTTATTTCCAATCATTGCTGTTACAGTGTGTTATACTTCTTTTCATTGGAGAAAAAAAATCAAATAAGGCTATGGTAGCAGAAATTAAATAAATATTAACATCTAAATAGAATAACTTCCTATTGAATAACAATCCTGCTGATAAAAAGCCAGCCCAAGAATCTCTATGACATGTGAATCACACACTTTTTTACACTGGGGAGGGGGCTATGAATGTTTGGAGTAACACAGTGAGGATGACCATTACAGTGCATGACAGAGTGATTGATTAGCAAGAAGTTCTAGGCTGCTTAGTTCAAGCTCTCATCCTCAAGTCAGTGAAGCAGGAATAATTTCTTACAGAAGTCACATTCTGATATCTCAATTTGCTTCCTAGTTTTATAGTTGATATCAAATATGTTCTCCAGGCTAAGCTTAGACAAAAAATTTTTACAATTAAAAGGAATAAATTTCTAGTTTTAGAGCCTTAACATGAGTCAATAAAAAATACTTCTGAGGGAGATATTAATCAATTGCAAATATAAAGAACTTTTTAATATTTTGATTCAAGCAAAATATTCTATCAAAAATAAGACAACTGGACAATACGGATACTCAGTAAATCCTGATGATTTTAAGAAATTGTTTCTGTTATACAAGTGTTATAATAACACTGTTGCTATGTTTTGAAACAGTCCATATTTTTAGGGATTCACACTGACATATTTACAGATAAAATGATGTGGTATTTGGAGTTGGTTACACAATGGTAAAGGAATGAGATGGGAGGAGTTAAATGCAGATATGAATGAAAAAAGATTGGTGTTGAGGCAATAATTGTTGGAACTAAGTGATGGGTCTCTTGTGGTTCACTGTAGTATTCTTTATTTTTTGTAAATGTTTTTAATTCTCTGTAATAATAATTTAATACAAAAATGGAAGGAAAATTCTCTTTTGTATGAAAGAGAAGGCTGAGTAAGAAGAGTACATCCTTCACTGCAAAGGTAAAGAGAAGTTAAATCCACCTACACCAAGCTTTCTCTTCTCAACCTATGTTGCATATAACAGCAGAACTACCATTCTGAAGTATATGTTCTTGCATTTCTTCTGTAATTTTTTTCTGCCCAGCTAGATATTTAGTTTATTGAAGAAAGCTACTTTTTCTTAAAATGTTTTGTATCTTCTACAGTATATATAAGCAACAACAATATACTTAGTATTGAAAATGTGCTGTTTAATATTTTTAACTAGGAAAAGTAAAATGAAAATGTCTCTGTGCAGTAACCACAATATTCATATTAAAATGCAAGACAGTATCAGTAGGTGAGTACATAAAGCAGATGAAAACTCAGGAAGGATTGTAGCAAATTACCCCAAGCCAGAAAGTGGTAAACAAAACAGAACAGATATAAGCAGAGAAAGAGAATATTAAGTGCAGGGCACCTAGAGATGATGACAAAATACAACTGGAGAATGGAAAAATGAAAACTAATTTCTACCACGTGCCAGAACTATTATCAAAAGTAGGTCTTAAGCAGCAAATAAAACAATTCCTGTTTTCATAGAACGTTTTTTCCAGCTTTATCAAGGTATAATTGACAAAGTTTTAATGTATTTAAAGAATAAAAAGTGACAATTTGATGTATGTACACACTGTGAAAGTATTCTCCCCATCACATTAACACACCCATCACCTCACATATATATCTCCTCCCACCGGGCGAGAGCACTTACGTTTTACTTTCTTACCAAATTTCAATGCTACAAAGTAGTGTTATCACCTATAGTCACCATATTATACATTAGATCCTCATACCTTACTCAACCTATAACATAGCTTGTACCCATTTGATAACTTCCTATTTTCCCTACCTCTCCCCAGTCCCTGGCAATCACTTTTCTACTTTCAACTTCTATAAATTTGACTTTTAAAAAATATTCCACACTTAAGTGATGCCATATTTATCATTCTTTAATTTATTACACTTATCATAATGCCCTTCAGGTTTACCTTGTTACCACAAATAACAGGATTTTCTTCTATTTTAAGACTGAATAACATTCTGTGTGTGTGTGTGTATGTGTGCCTGAAATATCACAGTTTCTTGATCCTTTTATCCTAAGTGAAAACATTTAGGTAGTTTCAAATGTTGACTATTGTGAATAATGCTTCAAGGAACATTGGAGTACAAATACCTCTTTGAGATAATTGCCTTGTTTACTTTGATATATATACCCAGAATGGGACTGCTGGATAATATTGTAGTTCTGTTTTTAATTTCTTGAGGAACCTATATACTGTTTTTCATAGTGGCTGCACCAAATTACATTCCTTTCTTCATTCCTCAGCAGCATTTATCTCTTGTCTTTTTGATAAACACTATCCTAATTAGGTATAAGATACTATCTGATTGTGATTTTTGACTTGCATTGCCCTGGTGATTAGTGATGGTGAGCAATTTTCATGTACCTATTGACCATTTGTATGTCTTCTTTGGAAAAATGTGTACTCAGATCCTAGCTCATTTTTCAATTAAGTTATTTTGGTTTTTTACTGTTGTATGCATTCTTCATATATTTCGGACAGTAACACCTTATCAGATATGTGGTTTGAAAATATTTCTCCTCTTTCCATAGTTTGCCTCCTCATTTTTAATTTCCCTGGCTGAGCATAAGATTTCTAGTTTGATGGTGTCCTACTTCTGTATTTTTGCTTTTGCTACCAAATTTTAAAACTCATTGCAAAAATTGATGTTAAGGAAATTATTGCCTATGTTTCCTTCTAGAAGTTTTACAATTTCAGGGCATACATTCAAGTCTTTAATCCACTGTGAGTTGATTTTTGTCTTTTGTGTAAGATGGGGGTTTGATTTCTTTCTTTTGTATGTGGCAGTCCACCCTTCCCAACACCATTTATTAAAGAGACTATCCTTTACCCACTCTATATTCTTAGATCCTTTACAGAAGCCACTGACCATTTAGGCATGGGTTATTTCTGGACAGTCTATTTGGTTCTATTGATTGATGTGTTTTTATACCAATGCCACATTGTGTTGATCACTGTAGCTTTGTGATTTAGTTTGCAAACAGGAAATATTTTACCTCTAGCTTTGTTCTTGTTCAAAATTGATTACTGTCAAGTGTCACATAACTAATGAGTACATGAGTAAGAATCAGTATGGTATTCATGATACCAATGGCTTTCTCATTTCTGCTTTTAAGTTATTTCTCTTTGAGGGTGGCTTATTTGCCCATCTGCTTTCTTCTATATGAGCCTTGGGTGAGAGGGGCAAGAGGAGCAAGGCTGAAAAAGTAGATCCAACCATTAGAGGGGTCACATAAGCAAAAACTTTTTTTTCTATAGTGGTGGTGCTGTATTACTAGTGGAAGTATCTTTATTCATTTATGACACTGCCCATTCACTGCACTTTTCTGTTAATTATCTGTGAGATTAGTTAGCTTTTAGTTTCTGATTCTTTGAATCCATACTATTTTCCACAATCCCCTGTGTCAGCCCTTCTCAAGTAATTCCAATTCTGTGCTTGGTCTGTCTCTTACCTCTCAGATTTTGCAAAGCACAGATTAGCCTTCTGTTTATAAAGCGGTGATAATGATCAATCCAGCAAATTCCTGGATAATGTACATTACAACAATGAAATTTCCTTCAGCAGACAGACCTCCTAATGGGGACCAGGTAGTATGTGAAAAGTAGGTAGTTTTTTGTGGTAACAGTTTATACTTTTTCCTGGCTTGGCTGACTTAGAGAGAACATCATACAAAGCCAATGAGATGCATCAGGTAACCTCTCTCCCTGTCTTTGAAGTACAGCCCAATAAGTCTTTGTGCTACCTAAGGCAGTCAGTCAATTTACTGGAGAGAGAAATGATGATAAAGAAAGAGGAGCTGAAGGACAAGGAGGGGAAAAAATAAGGACCAATTTTTTTTTTAAACTAGAAGTGTTTTCTTTTTTCCTTTTTTTTTTTTTTTACTTTACAACATTGTATTGGTTCTGCCATACATCAACATGAATCTGTCACAGGTGTACATGTGTTCCCAATCCTGAACCTCCCACCCACTTCCCTCCCCATACCATCCCTCTGGGTCATCCCAGTGCACCAGCCCCAAGCATCCTGTATCCTGCATTGAACCTGGACTGGCGATTCATTTCATATGATATTATACATGTTTCAATGTCATTCTCCCAAATCATCCCACCCTCTCCCTCTCCCACAGAGTTCAAAAGACTGTTCTATACATCTGTGTCTCTTTTGCTGTCTCGTATACAGGGTTATCATTACCATCTTTCTAAATTCCATATATATGCATTAGTATACTGTATTGGTGTTTTTCTTCCTGGCTTACTTCAGTCTGTATAATTGGCTCCAGTTTCATCCACCTCATTAGAACTGATTCAAATGTATTCTTTTTAATGGCTGAGTAATACTCCATTGTGTATATGTACCACAGCTTTCTTATCCATTCGTCTGCTGATGGACTTCTAGGTTGCTTCCATGTCCCGGCTATTATAAACAGTGCTGTGAAGAACATTGGGGTACATGTGTGAAACTGTAAAACATGACTGTACCTTAGAGTCATCTGAGAAGCTTTCAAAATCTTGATGCCCGGAATTACCCCAGCTCAATTATATTATAATTTCTTGGGTGGAACTCAGGCAGCTTGTACAGTCAAGTTAAGAACAAATGACATAGTAAATAACCCATTCATTAACTGGAGTTTCACTTTTCAGTTAAGTTCTGAGTAGTGTATCAGGATCAACTGAAATAACATGCTTGTCTTTTGTTCTCTTATCACCACTTCTTGTCTGTATGAACTCAGTCAATTCAGTCCCCATTTTGAGTACCAGGTTCCCAGCATGGAAACTTGAGATGATGCCATGTTTCCCTCAGGTAGCTCTGAGTATTGAATGAACCAATGTACAGTGCATGGTACACTATCCAGAACATACCAATCACTAGTGAGGAGAAGCTAATGAATTAACTTCTCTTGGGAATATTGAGGAAGTGGCCACTCAATTTTTTCCTTATACTTTTAGGGCCAGATAATGAACCCAGGTTGAGAAATACTGTTGCTACAGATGATTTTTATAGGCTTTTGATATCAGACAGTCCTAAATTTATTCTGATCCACTCATTTACTAGTTTGTGTCCTTAGAAATGTTATTTAAACTTTCTGAGCTTCAGTTAGTTCATTTATAAGCTGGAGATAATAAGACTCTTAAAGAAATAAATGTAAGAAATAAATGTCTAAGTGCATAATATAGTGTATGATATATATTAAGTTCTTATGACGTATTAGCTATTACTATTTTTAACTATCATTGTTTGTATAATTTTATAATTTATTTTGGCCAATGAAATTAATGAAGCTAGTATTGCAGTACTGAAAAAAAATTTGACAAATGGATTACAAGAAATGAAAGATAGTACGAATTTTAGCTTTTGTCTTTCTTTGACACCCAATATTTTGCTTTTCCTATAATTTTAGTAAGTAGAGACAGTCTGAATTACAAGATAAACTAGACAGAAATAAATATCCACCATTATAGGGGTGAGGAATACACAACATATAAGAGATTCTATTCAGTTCAGTCGCTCAGTAATGTCTGACTCTTTGAAACCCCATGGACTGCAGCATGCCAGGCCTCCCTGTCCATCACCAACCAGCTCCTGGAGTTTACTCAACTCCTGCCCATTGATTCAATGATGCCATCCAACCATCTCATCCTCTGTCATCCCCTTGTCCTCCTGTCCTCAATATTTCCCACCATCAAGGTCTTTTCAAATGAGTCAGTTCGCACCAGGTAGTGAAAGTATTGGAGTTTCAGCTTCAGCATCAGTCCTTCCAATGAATATGCAGGAATGATTTCCTTTAGGATGGACTGGTATCTCCTTGCAGTCCAAGGGACTCTCAAGAGTTTTCTCCACCACCACAGTTCAAAAGCATCAATTCTTCAGCACTCAGCTTTCTTTATAGTCCAACTCTCACATCCATACGTGACTACTGGAAAAACCATAGCCTTGACTAGACAGACCTTTGTTGGCAAAGAAATGTCTCTGCTTTTTAATAAGCTATCTAGGTTGGTCATAACTTTTCTTCCAAGGACTAACTGTCTTTTAATTTCATGGCTGCAGTCACCATCTGCAATGATTTTGGAGCTCAAGAAAATAAAGTCTCTCACTGTTTCCATTGTTTCCTCTTCTATTTGCCATGAAATGATGGGACCAGATGCTATGATCTTAGTTTTCTGAATGTTAAGCATTATGCCAACTTTTTCACTCTCCTCTTTCACTTTCTTCAAGAGGCTGTTTAGATCTTCTTCGCTTTCTGCCATAAGGGCGGTGTCATCTGCATATTTGAGGCTATTGATATTTCTCCTGGCAATCTTGATTCCAGCTTGTGCTTCATCCAGCCCAGCATTTCTCATGATGTACTCTGCATATAAGTTAAATAAACAGGATGACAATATACAGCCTTGAGGTACTCCTTTCCTTATTTGGAACCACTCTGTTGTTCCATGTCCAGTTCTAACTGTTGCTTCCTGACTTGCATACAAATTTTTCAAAAGGCAGGTCAGGTGGTCTTGTATTCCCATCTCTTTAAGAATTTTCAGCAGTTTGTGGGGATCCACACAGTCAAAGGCTTTGGCATAGTCAATAAAGCAGAAATAGATGTTTTTCCGGAACTCTCTTGCTTTTTCGATGATCCAACGGATATTGGCTATTTGATCTCTGGTTCCTCTGCCTTTTCTAAAACCAGCTTATCCATCTCATAATACCAGTGGGCACATAAACTTGGAATAGAGAATTTATACAACTCACATAGAGAAAGATATGGAAATAAATATTTCTAGTAGATACAGATATGAGCAGTTGCTTTTTTAATTTTTTATGATTTACTGAGGCATTTTCTTTTTTGATAGTTCAACACTACAGCTTCTCCTATTGAAGCTCAACAGTTTTTTTTTTCTTGATAGCAAACAGCTGATTATAAGCTATCAAGAGCTTCTCTAATTTTATGGCACTGTTGATTTCTCCTTGTATAATAATTTTGTTGTTTATTAAGAGTGACTTGCAAATATGTTTTGCCTTCAGAAATAACAGATTTGCTGACTCTGCTAAATATTCACTGCATAATACATTTCCAAACTTGCAAATCAAATATAACTTCTCAGTCATATTTGGAAGTTTAATTGCATATTGAATTGTCACAAACTTGAGAAAATGTTTCCTATTATATTGCTAGGAGCTCAGAGTTACATAGTTCTGAAAAGTTCCTAAGTGATAAACTGATGAGATGGGTAAATTTGTTGTAAGTCAGGCTTGAGATCTCATTAGTGGTAACTAGTGGAACAAAACTCTGAAAGAGGTACCAAAGGCCCTGGATTCCTGAATAAAACTAACCCAAAGTTGGTGAGTTGAATGCTCAGCATTTTTTTCTGTATCCTCACACTATTTACTCTGTTTTATTCTTTCTTTTTACCTTTTTATTTTCACATTATTTCAGACTGATTGAAGGGGTGAAAGAACAGTACAAAGAATTCCCTGTAATCTGTATCTAAATTCCCCAAATGTTAATAAAGTCACATTTACTTTTCTTTCCCTCTCCCTCTGTCTTAGGAGATTGCCTAGACAGAAAGAAAAAAAAATCACCCTTTTATATATCCTAGCAGATACAATCCATTTGCCACCTGGAATGAGGGACTAACCCAAATCAGGCTCCTAGCCTCCTACAGAGAACTGGAGACCTGGCACGTCTTCCTACAAGATCATAGTGTAAAGAACTGGGTGCTAGGTCTTAAAGCTAACAGGCGGCTTATTTAGCATCTGAAAGGTCTGTCCCTGCCTTCCACATAGAGGAGACTGTTTCCAGCTTCACCCTGGAAGCTCCTGGCGTTGTGAACCAACAAAAGTCAGAACTGCACAAAAGGTATTAGAGAAGTGTCTTCACACCTTGTAACATTGTTCATACTCCATATGTAACCAATCTCACTAGTCTATAGTTTCTTTGTTAATGTGTTTCTTTTTAGAAAAATGAGCAGATAATCTGTATATTTTCCCATCTTTTCTTATAAAAAGAGAGCATACTAAAAATACTCTTTATTCCTTTGCTTTTCACCTAATACTTATATCCTAAACATCAGTTTATACTGGTTTATAGAATCTTTCTCATTCTGTTTTTTTAAGGCAGGTATGTAATACTCTATTGTGTGTCTGTACCAGTGTTTTCAACCTCTCTCCAATATAAGATAATATAGGAGATTGCAAACAATTACATATAGTGCTGTAATAAATGTACATATATATATGTGTGTGTATATATATATATAATTGTTGGGCATATTTTGGAGAAGGCAATGGCACCCCACTCCAGTACTCTTGCCTGGAAAATCCCATGGACGGAGGAGCCTGGTNTTAGAAAAATGAGCAGATAATCTGTATATTTTCCCATCTTTTCTTATAAAAAGAGAGCATACTAAAAATACTCTTTATTCCTTTGCTTTTCACCTAATACTTATATCCTAAACATCAGTTTATACTGGTTTATAGAATCTTTCTCATTCTGTTTTTTTAAGGCAGATATGTAATACTCTATTGTGTGTCTATACCAGTGTTTTCAACCTCTCTCCAATATAAGATAATATAGGAGATTGCAAACAATTACATATAGTGCTGTAATAAATGTACATATATATATTTTTTTTTAATTGTTGGACATACTCTGGAGAAGGCAATGGCACCCCACTCTAGTACTCTTGCCTGGAAAATCCCATGGACGGAGGAACCTGGTAGGCTGCAGTCCATGGGGTCACGAATAGTCGGACATGATGAGCAACTTCACTTTGACTTTTCACTTTCATGCACTGGAGAAGGAAATGGCAACCCACTCCAGTGTTCTTGCCTAGAGAATCCCAGGGATGGGGGAGCCCGGTGGGCTGCCGTCTATGGGGTCGCACAGAGTCGGACACGACTGAAGCGACTTAGCAGCAGCAGCAGGGCATATTCTTAAGGTAAATTCCTAGAAATGGGGTTGCTGTATAAAGGGGTAAACACATATGTATTAATAGTTCATTGAAGGTGAAGTTGTTAGTCACTCAGTCGTGTCCGACTTTTTGTGATCCCATGACTGTATCCTGTCAGGCTCTTCAGCCCATGGAATTCTCCAGGCAAGAATACTGGAGTGGGTTGTCACTCCCTACTCCAGGGGGTCTTCCAGACCCAGGGATCAAACCCAGGTCTCCACTGCAGGGAGATTCTTTACTGGCTGAGCCAGTAGGGAAGCCCAACAGTTAGATATTGCCAAATTTCCCTCCACAGAGACTGCACAAATCTGAATATTTTCCAGCAATATAAGAAAGTGAATGCTTCCTTATTTTGTTGTTGTTCAGTCGCTCAGTTGTGTCTGACTCTTTGAGACCCCATGGACTGTAACACGCCAGGCTTCTCCGTCCTTTACCACCTCCTGGAGTTTTCTCAAACTCATGTCCATTGAATCAGTGATGCCATCCAACCATCTCGTCCTCTGTCGTCCCCTTCTCCCCCTGCCTTCAATATTTCCCAGCATCAGGGTCTTTTCTAATGAGTCAGCTCTTCTCATCAAGTGGCCAAAGCCAGGCATCAACAGTACGTGTTTCCGTACATTCTCTCCAAACTGTGTACTTTCAAAGGTTGAGCTGATTTAAAATTTTGCCAATCTAATTAGTGAAAATGAAGGCAAAATTTTATTAGGGTAGTTTCAGTTTTTATTTCTCTGGTATGGGGTTATAGGAATTCAAAGTACTTTCAAGCATTAGGTGTCTAAAGTATAATTTGATGAATGAAATAGTTAAAAGTAACCTTATCAGCAATTATGTATTATTTTCTACACTAAACATGTGCTATTGTTTTGTCCTACAAACCTTTATCTGGATAGTATCTCATTCCCTGTCTACTGTGTCTTCTTTGAGTTTGCTAATGATTTTTTTCTTCTTTTGTGAACATTATGTTAGGGAATTTCCCAGGCTGCTCAGTAGTAAAGAATCCACTTGCCAACACAGGAGACATACGAGATGCGCATCCGATCCCTGGCTAGAGAAGATCCCCTGGAGTAGGAACTAGCAACCCACTCCAGTACTTTTGCCTGGAAAATTCCATGAACAGAGGAGCCTGGCAGGGGCTACAGTCCATGGAGGTCACAAAGAGTTGGACACGATTGAGCACGCACTGGCTGTTATTTTTCTCTTCCTTTGTGAACATTGTACTCTATGTTAAAAGTTTTCCTAGCAATCCATTATTAGTTCCATAGAACACTATTAGGACCACATTGAGAAAAGCCACCACTTGTGTTTTTGATGTGTTATTTGAATCATAACTATCATATTATCCTAGCCCTTTTCCAGGGTGTAGAGTTAATGGGAGAACCAGAATTTTTCCTGTTTGTTACCTGTTCTTTTGTCTAAAATTTTTAAACTACATTTAGAAAAAATAATTCAATAGTTAACTTTTAATATTTCACTGCTAGGCATCTTGTTAAATACTTCATATTTATGATCTTATGTAAATCCTCACCATACCTCTCTAGTTTACTTTTAACATAGTATATTTACTTATGAGGGATCAGGAAAGTTAAAATACCCATACACAGCCTTTGAGAATCAAAGCTGAGATACCAGCAGAATGTTTTCCAACCTGGGAGTGAAGGATTAAACACTGACTATAACATTAAGCAGTATAAACCTATAGTATTTGATTGAGAGTAGTTTATCTACTTAAAACAGCAATAAACTCTAAGTTAGCTGAAAGTAAACCTTTGTTTAAAAATCACATCAATGACTGTAAGCTCTTAGGATGAAAAGTCAGTAAACTCTAATCCTGCATGCTTGAGTGTCAGAGGTAAACTTATAGGAAGTAAAAACCAGACTAAGAAGAGCTCAAAAGAATTCTCTAATACAAACCTTCTCATCAAAGCACATGGGGAACCCAACGCACAGAACTCTTCACCTATATTAGACTTCATATTTATAGACAGATCATAAAAAAGCATAATGCCAATATTATAAGAGTTAAATTATAAACTTTAGGAATAATTTTATTAGCAAATAAATGGCACGTGTGTGGTGATAATATTGCAGTAAAGTAAATGGATCTCTGAATGCCTCTCCACGACTGCTTCTGCTACTTTTCAGTGGATCAGAAACCAGAGCAGGCTATTTTAAGCTTTCATATGGTTGCCTTCCAAGGCATGTCAAGTATTCACAAATTTTAGATTCATCAGTCCAAATCTCTTTTGCAGTAGTTGTTCATTTTAGGCCTTATAAGCTAACAGAGATATACCTGCCACAAGTGTGAACAGCTGTACCTTTTTCTTTCTATTTCTCATTGCAGCTATAATTTCTAGAGCCTTGGTATATTCAGAATAGATACTGCCTCCTACTTAAGCTGGTTTCATGTATGAAAAAGCAAAAGTCTTTAAAATATTGTTAATGGGTTGAACTTACTGTAAGTGCTAAATGTTTTCATTATAGATAAGGTATATATACCTGTCTTGAATCTCAAAAAAAAAAGATTCCTAATCGTCTCTTTTTGTCTTTAAACAATGTGAATTGCTCATGAAACATGAAAGAAAGGAGAGAAATACAATCTCACTTCACAAAATGAANTCTCTTTTTGTCTTTAAACAATGTGAATTGCTCATGAAACATGAAAGAAAGGAGAGAAATACAATCTCACTTCACAAAATGAAATTAAATAGATAATATTTTTACCGTGGATTTTACAGCCACACAGATCACCAAAAGCCATCTCTTTGGGGTGTTTAATTTAAATTTTCATTGTCATTGTTTTTAAACCTCTTTATGTAGAAAATGATAACCTTGCAAATCCTATAATAAGAGAAAGGTTACTAACATTGATGTAAGAAAATTCAGCGACTATTACTCTCAAATACAGCCAGAATCCTGTGTTATCTAAACATTTAATACCACAAAATTTATGTGACTGTGAATCAAGTAACTGAATTTGCATAATATCAACAAAGATTTATTGAATATATAACCCAGTATAAGAAACTGTAGCATAATGATTTGTATATTTACCCACTTGTTTTATATAAACATTATTTTAGAAACAAAGTCTTCTTAAAGAGATACTTCATCTTGTCCTAGATAAGCAGAAGATACAGATTTCTGATTTTCCCCCCATGGTTGAAAAGTCAGTGGAAAGATTTCCCTGAATGTATGGCTTGGTTAGTGAGTAAAACATTGATATGGGGAGACACTATGGATAGGGCATCTCCTAGACTGAAGCACGCCAGAGGTCACATGTCTCACCCCCGCCCCCATACTAATCTGGGTATTTCTGAAGTGTCCCTACCAACTTGAGGTTCAGATCCTAGAGAGATCGGTGCCTTACCTGTTTGATCTCCTTCCTCTTTTCTATCCTGTTTACTTTTTCCTACAAACCCCTAGAGATGGAAGGGTCCAGCTTTAGGTTTTTACATCCTCAGCATTATTCCTTTCTTTTATCTAATACAACAAATTTAGTTTTAACAAACAAAAAGATATCCTCTCAACATTCTAAAGAATTCAAATTACAGTTTATTTATTTAATTGGAGGCTAATTACAATATTGTAGTGGTTTTTGCCATACATTGACATGAATCAGCCATGGGTGTACATGTGTTCCCCATCCTGAACCCCTCCCCGCATCCCATCCCTCAGGGTCATCCCAGTGCACCAGCCCTGAGCACCCTCATGCATCGAACCTGGACTAGCGATCTGTTTCACCTATGATAATATACATGTTTCAATGCTATTCTCTCAAATCATCCCATCCTCACCTTAAGATTTGTGAGATAGTAAAAGAAATCTAAGAGAATTCAGGAAAGCCTGTTTTGTTTTTTTCATTTTTTCATTTTGGGCTTCAAGATGTGTTTCTTACTGCAAAATTCTGCTTTAAATAACAAAACTGGATATCTTTCTCTTTATTTTTGCATTGTCCCATAATGACTGTATTCTCCACCTTTAACATTCAGCCAGTCCCAAGGCAGACAAAAATTCTAGGTGAAATAAAAGGATTATCATATAAAATCCCAAAAGAGAAAAGCCCTTGGGTGTAGTTTAGAACATTACCATTATTACAAGTGGATGAGATCATATTCACTTTTAATAATTATGTATCATAGCTTCTTAGAGAAGCCTCTTGTCAAATTCAGAAATGGGATTTTATAAAACTATTATGGAGCAGTTAGTCAATAACAGAATAAATATGCAAAGTCTTCATCCTAGGGAAAGATACCAGTAGCTGTAAACTACCAACCTTTGGGATTCAGCAGTGCAATGAAAATTTAAAGCAGGAGTTTCATGTCATTTTCTCTGTTCATGACCGTCAAACAGTTCCAGTGAAGACAAAGTATAGTACCATACCCTAGATATAGTAACTGCTCAAAAACATTTTTTAAATGAGAGAACTATAAAATGTCTTTAACCCTAAGAGAACTATTGTTGGAAACCCTCGAACATTTAATGGAACAAAGTGTTCATGTTATACCATCCTGGTGAGCTCCAGTCATTGTTCTGATTTTAACAGCAAGTGCTGCTCAGAGTGACACTGAGACATTGATTTTGTTGAATGAATTATTTCTTTATGGATGAAAGTTCCTCACAAAACTTGAATTTGATCAAATTCATCACCACTGGTAATTAGCACTGGTCATTCTCAAATCATCTCATTTAGGGTGATCAAAAATAGTTTTGTTTTTTTTTAAATCATTGTTATTTTTATTTTAACTTTAGTTTACTTTACATTACTGTATTGGTTTTGCCAAACATTGACATGAATTCACCACGAGTGTACAAGCGTTCCCAAACATGAATCCCTTCCCACCTCCCACCCCATACCATCTCTCTGGGTCCTCTCCTTGTACCAGTTCCAAGCATCCTGCATCGGATATCGACTGGCGATTCATTTCTTACTTGATAGTATACATGTTTCAATGCCATTCTCCCATCTCATCCCACCCTCTCCCTCTCTCTCTCCCCCAGAGTCCAAAAGTTCACTCTATAGATCTGAGTCTCTTTTGTTGTCTCGCATACAGGGTCATCATCCCCATCTTTCTAAATTCCATATATATG
>SJYQ01002016.1:284239-332391 GCA_006410935.1 Redunca redunca | reverse complement strand
TTACCTTTGTCTTATCTTTTATCTCTCTTGTTAAATGTTCTTTGATGCACAAGTTTTTCATTTTGATAAAGCCAGATTTATATATTTTTCTTTTGTGGCTTGTGCTTTCAATATTATTTAAGAAACTATTGGTGAATCAGAGGTTGTGAAAATATACCTCTAATTTTCTTCTAAAAGTTTGATAGTTATGGACATTAAATTTAAGATCTGATTCATTTTGAGTTACATTTTGCATGTGGTGTAAGATAAGGGTAAAATTTCCTTCTTTCACATGTGTATTCAATTGTCCCAGCATGATTTGTGGAAGACTGTTCTTTCCCCATTGAATGGTCTTGGAACACTTGTTTAGAACCAATTGACCATAGATATATGCGTTTTGGAGAAGGAAATGGTAACCCACTTCAGTATTCTTGCCTGGAAAATTCCATTACAGAAGAGCCTGGCGGGTTGTGGTCCATGGGGTTGCAAAGAGTTGGACATGACTGAGCACGCACACCATGTGGGTTTATTTCTGGACTCCCAGTTCTACTCTGTTGATCTGTATGTCTGTCCTTATGCCAGTGCTACACTCTTTCAATTATTGTATGTTTTAGTAAGTTTTCAAATCAGAAAGTTTGAGACCTCCAAATTTGTTCTTCTTTTACAAGATTGTTTTGGCTGTTTGGGGTCCCTTGAAATTCCGTATGTATTTCCAGGCCACATTTTGTATTTTTGCAAAAAAAGCTCTTGGGATTTTGGTAAAGACTGCATTGAACCTGTAGATTGTTTTGGATAATATTGCTACCTTATCAGTATTAAATGTTATACATGCATATAAGATACACCCTGTACATCCTGTATGTACACACCCTATACATGCATATAGATGCCTTTTCAATTCTTGTCTTTATTTCAGCAATGTTTTATAGTTTTCAGTACAAAAGACTTGCATTTACTTGGTGAAATTTATTCCTGAGTATTTTATTTTATACTATCAAGTGGAATTTTATTTTTAATTCCCTGTTCAGGTTGTTTATTATTAGTGTAGAGAAATACACTAATTTTTCATAAGTTGGTCTTATATCCTGCAACACTGATTTTGAAATTGTTTATTCACTCTACAGTTGTGTTAGAGTGTATGTGTGTGTGTATTCTTTTAGAATTTTCTACATGCAAAATCAGGTCATCTGTAAATAGAGATCGTTTTACTTATTTCTTTCTAATTTAGATGTATTTTATTTTGTTGCTTTTTTGCTCTAGCTATAACTTCCAGTACAGTGTTGATTGAAGTGGCAAAACTGGGCTTCCTTTATCTTAATGGGTTCATGATTTTAGGGAGAAAGCTTTCAGTTTTGTCATTCAGTTTGATGTTAGATGGGCTCCCCTGGTGGCTCAGCTGGTAAAGAATCTGCCTGCAATGCGGGAGACCTGGGTTCAGTCCCTGGGTTGGGAAGATCGCCTGGAGAAGGGAAAGGCTACCCACTTCAGTATTCTGGCCTGGAGAACTCCATGGACTATATACATGAGCTTGCAAAGAGAGACTTTCACTTTCATTTGATGTTAAATGTGGAGTTTTCATATATGCCTTTTATAATTTTGAGGATAGCCTCTTCTGTTTCTAGTTTATTGAATGGTTTTATTATTAAAAGCTACTGCATTTTGCCAGTTGGCTTTTGCTAGATCAGTTGAGTTGCTCGTGTAGATTATTTTCTTTATTTCCTTAATCTGGTGTATTATCTTAAGTTTTATATGTTAAACTTTCTTTACATTCCTGAGATAATCTCACTTGGTCATGAGATATGCTGCTGCAATCAGTCTACTAGTATTCTGTTAAGGACTTTTGCTTATAAATGGGATATTGTGCTATAGTTTTCTTTTCCTGTGATGTCTTTAGCTGGCTTTGTAATGATGACCTTGTTCAGTTCAGTTCAGTTCAGTCACTCAGCCGTGTCCGACTCTTTGCGACCCCACGAATCGCAGCACGCCAGGCCTCCCTGTCCATCACCAACTCCGGAGTTCATTCAGACTCACGTCCATTGAGTCCATGATGCCATCCAGCCATCTCATCCTCGGTCGTCCCCTTCTCCTGCCCCCAATCCCTCCCAGCATCAGAGTCTTTGCCAATGAGTCAACTGTTTGCATGAGGTGGCCAAAGTACTGGAGTTTCAGCTTTAGCATCATTCCTTCCAAAGTAATCCCAGGGTTGATCTCCTTCAGAATGGACTGGTTGGATCTCCTTGCAGTCCAAGGGACACTCAAGAGTCTTCTCCAACACCACAGTTCAAAAGCATCAATTCTTCGGCGCTCAGCCTTCTTCACAGTCCAACTCTCACATCCATACATGACCACAGGAAAAACCATAGCCTTGACTAGACAGACCTTAGTTGGCAAAGTAATGTCTCTGCTTTTGAATATACTATCTAGGTTGGTCATAACTTTTCTTCCAAGGAGTAAGCGTCTTTTAATTTCATGGCTGCAAACACCATCTGCAGTGATTTTGGAGCCCCCCCAAATAAAGTCTGACACTGTTTCCACTGTCTCTCCATCTATTTCCCATGAAGTGATGGGATCAGATGCCATGATCTTCGTTTTCCTTGTAGGAGTTAGGAAATACTCCCTTCTCTTTTATTTTTGGAAAAGTTTGAGAAAGAGTGATTTTAATTCTTTAAATATTTGGTGGAAACCATCTCTCCTAGGCTTTTCTTTGCTGGAAGGTTTTGACTGTTGGTTAAGTCTCTTTAGTTGTTACGAGTTTATTCAGATTTTCTACTTTCTTTGTGAATAGATTCCTTGTATTAGCCCCTGACAGGTCAAAACCAACAAACAAAATTTTCTGGGAATAAGGTCTGCTCTGCTGTCCCTAGTACCAGGTGCTCACAAGGGGAACATTGGCTGGTATCTTCAAGACTGATGCTGCTCTGGGTGGGAGGATTGGCCTAGATAAGTTAAAATGCCTCAGAACTCTCTAAGCCTGTTTCTGTGGACTTTCCCTTGGCCCACTTGGTTCCTGCAAACCTTTCACTACCTTTGAGAATTTCGATCAGGTTGATTCTGGTAATTTTTGCCAAGTTTTTCTAGGAAAGGATGCTCCAATGGTCTGCTCTGCTATTTTTTTATGATGCTAATACTGTCAAATACATTTTAATACACAATCACATTGTCCTCAAACATTAACTTTTTAATCTGAAATTTTAAGCATTCTCGTCATTTTTTTGTCTTATATAAAGAAGGTAAAAAGTGAAAGTTTAAGTCGCTCAGACTCTTTGCTATCCCATGGACTGTAGCCTACCAGGCTTGTCCGTTCATGGGATTTTCCAGGCAAGAGTACTGGAGTGGGTTTCCATTTCCTTCTCCAGAGGATCTTCCCAGCCCAGGGATCAAACCTGGGTCTCCCGCATTGCAGGCAGATGCTTTACCCTCTGAACTACCAGGTAAGCCCTATATAAAGCCCTCTATTACATTCATTAACCCATGGCTTCTGCCTGGGTCGTATTATACCAGCTATTAAACCAGTCATTGTAACCTTCACAACTTGGTTTACCAGCTTTTCCCTTCTTTTATAACAGAAATGGGGACCCTTTACTTTAGGGAACTCTTGTTCATATTTAAACCTTATTAAGAATGTTTTATGTGTGGAAGTTTTCAGTATATGTGCAGGTGTGGAGATCCTTCTTACTTGATTTCTCTGTTATATTATCTTCACAAGATCCTGGAGCATGCAGGTACAGTTTTCTGCTTTCCCCTTCCATTTTCTGAGATGTCATTCTGCCTCGACATGCCTGCTTTTGTCAGCTGCTACTAACCAATAGCTACCATGTAAGGACCCATGACACTCTCAATGGTTTTTCTTGTCTCACCAGAAACCAGTATTCTAGAGGCTCAGGACAGTGAACCCCAGTCCACGTGGGCTGGGTATACTCAGTCTCTCAAGATTTAATGCTGGCAAAAACAACAGATATAGGCTTGGCATCAAAGAGAGATGTGCTTACTAAATATTTGTTTCCCTTGCCTGCAAGTTGCATTACAGAATTTTCAGAACAGAAAGGGACCTTTGATATGATCTATTCGGTATCCTCATTTTACAAATTAGGGAAAGAATTCACAAAAGTTTGTCATCTAACAGAACCCTCCTCTCCAGAATGTACCCCATGCTGTACCACACAATTGTTTGTGTCTGTATCTAGAAGTTCTTCTCCATGAGGCCTCTCTGGTAACTGGAATTTCAGATTCAATTTAAAGGCAACTGAGAAAGTACCTCCTTTCCTAGTATGTTTCCTTGTATCTTTTCCTGGTCCTGGGAATGCTGCTGCTATCTGTTCCTCTAGACCTGTAGTGGTCAGTGTGAATGAGGGCACGTTCTCAGGAGGGATGGGTGATATAGTGGATCAGTGCCTGAGGCCAAAGCTCTGGTTCTGAGGCTGAGGCAGGAGAGGAAGGGACTGTGCAAGCAAAGAAGGACAAACCCAAGTCAAGTGTAGCCAGGCTGCTGAGCCAGAGGTGGGAGAGCAGCCATCTTGTGGGAGGGCTGGCCAAGCGGATTGGGTTACACTGTGGCTTTGCCCTTATTGTTGTGTGTCTTTGGGCAGAACACCCAAATATGTTGCAACTTAGTTTCCCCATCAGTACAATGGGAATAGCAAGTGATAGACAGTGTTGGTGAGAAAAAGAATAAAGCACCTCTGATAGTACTTTAAGTAGCTTGAGTGTGAACTGGGATCTTCATGATTGCCATGCATGGCACGCGTTGGGCGATGCAGCTCCCTGGTGAGTTTAGGGAGTCTGCTTCTCGGTGTGTGCATGTTCCACCCTGGGCGCCTTCTCTTCAGCTCTACTGTGGACGCTTCTATTGGATGTACAGAAAGACTACGTATGCTGATACCCAGGATGGTTTTGTGAGAAGAACTTTCTTTACAATTTTCAATTTTTTTAATTAAAAAAGATACAGTGTTGGAGAATTTTGGCAACAGTGCCTGAGCACTCAATCTCAAAACCCAGTTTTTCCGTATAATAGAGGAAATGTCAGAGTAGGAAGAGCCCTAACAAGGAACTCGAAATGATATTGACACTACTGTACATTTTGAATGTGGAGGGCCCCTCAGCATGTTAATGAGTTTGTTAATCTCTTGGTTTATGTGAGATGACAGAACATAGTGGCTCAAATTGGGTCATATTACCTGATTTCAAGGCTAACTCCATGGAGTCATGAGCAAGTGTGTGGTCCTGCTCATTTAAAAAGTGCCTCATTTACAAAGTGAATAATAATACATTCCCCCGAAATATGCTGACAGGTACAGTGGATTTCATGCATGCAAATCACATAACAAAGTACCTGGCACGTAGCAGACATACACAGTTAGCATTGGTGATGGCGGCAGACATTTACCGAGCACAGTCCTCAGGCCTTTGTTAGGCGGGCTGTTTTCATTTGCCCTACCAGGGGGCTCTGAGCCGAGCATTAGGCACTGGCCTTTCCCATTTCAACTGAATCATCAATTATTCAGGGGCTGCATTGTTTACTGCTGTTTACTTGCTATTGTTTTGGAAACCAGGTCTCAGAGAAACGAAGAACATTGCTTAAAGCAGGTAGGAGGACTGAGGATTCCAAATAAGAGCTGTCAGACTCCAGAGCTTTTCGTATCACCACGTTACCTTACTGAAAAGTTGTCTGCCCTGATGTTTGTAAGTTGCCTAGTCCAGAAAGCAGTGTCTCCCAATCTGAACCAAAGGAAATGGAGATTAGATTGCAGTCATATGTGACTGCCCTTTCTGGGTTCTAAGAAGAGTCTCTGGTCATGGGAGGAGAGTGCCCAGATTCTAGGTACCCAGAGCATGTAGGTAGATGACAATAACTCTGCAATTTACAGGGAATGGCAGGTGTCTTATCGATGCAGTAGGGCCTAAGAACATTTCTATTCCCTGTGATTATTGTACACTCCAAAGATAATTTGAAAAAACCTACCTAGAAGATTTTTCTTTGATCACAAAGGTATTAGATATTTACTGTTGAGATTGAAAGATATAGAAAAGCACAGAGAAAGAACAATTCTAAATATCACCATTTACATTTTAGAATATAATTTTCCAAATATATGCATAGTGACAACATATACATGGACAGTTTATGATGAAAATAGCATTTTACAAACTGCTTTTTACATGAACACATCATAAATACCTGTGTCATTAACATCTACACCATGGTTTCTCTTTTAAAAAAAAAACAGTTTAGCTCATATTGCTACTTCAAAGCTTTCTCCAGAGCATGATACCTTTTAAAAACTACTTTATCTGTTTATTTAGGACTGTGCTGGGTCTTGTTTCCGTGTGCAGACTTTCTCTAGTTGTGAGGAGCCAGGCCCACTCTCTAGTTGCGGCATGCGGGCTTTTCATGGCAGTGGCTTCTCTTGCGGAGTATGGGCTCTAAGGCATGCAGGCTTTGGTAGCTGCTGCACGTAGGCTCCGTAGTTGTGGCTTGCAGGCCTCAGAGCACTGGCTCTGTAGTTGTGGCACACAGGCCTATTTGCTCCATGGCCCATGGGGTCCTCCTGGACCAGGGATTGAACCAGTGTCCCTTGCATTGCAAGACAGATTTTTCAACCACTGGGCTACCAAGGAAGCCCTGCATCATGGTTTCTTATAGTCACAAGTCAAATTTTTTATCTCTATATAGGAACTTAACTCAGTCTCAACTGAGAGGCAGAGATCTCTGCCCACAAGTAATAAAAGTCACATTGATGTCTCCCATTATAAATCAAAAAGTAAAATAAAAGAGAAATGTCAGTTAACAAATTCACCACTTGACCAGACTTAGCCTGTCTTTTCATCATCTTTTTCAAGAGTATCTGGCTCATATGTCTCTGTAGCTGGCTGTCACAACTCTGTTGAATGAAGGCATCGATACAGCTGTCTTGACTGATGGGCATGGCTTTTATTGAATTTCGTAGGACAGATATGCAGACACCATGCACACACCTTCTATAATGGCAAGGGAGAGTTCTTGGTATGAAGACTCAGCCCATAACTATATCTGCAGGCTCTGTCTCAGCTTCTCTCCTGTCACTTTCCTACCACAGATGTGAGGGATATAAGCTTCCTCATTGGAAATTACCTTCTTTGTCTAGACCTCTGTCTCCCTTTAGATATTTGGTGATGTGCTGGAGTGTGGCGATATCTGACAATGGAATCCCTTCCTTCTGATATCACATGTAGGTGCTTCCCATTACAGTTCACAAAACTTCCCCAGACTTCTCACAAACAAGTTTATACTAATCTCTTGCCAGCAGAGAATGATGCCAAAGCTGGAGAAGGGAGACAACTGTCACCTGCCCCCCATCTTTCATTAAATTTGTATGTTTCCCTTGGGATGCTTTGCTCTGTGGAACAAGTGTTTGGCAATTTAGCCTCTTCGAAGAGAAGCCTCATGGGCCTACCATGATGACAGAGCCCAAACCCTTGTGTCTTTCCACCCTCTGACGTGAGAGGGGCGTTCAGCCCCCCGGCTCTCTCTGCCCTCTGGCTTCCCTCTTCACACAGCTCTAGTCTTTGGAGAGAGGTGCCCTATCAGTGTCTTCCCGACCCTGAGTCTGAATTCCTCCTGACAGCAGAATTTCCCAGGGGGCCTGCCTTCCCCTTTTATGTGCTCTTAACAGCTCTTAAGTTTCCGGTAGTTGCGCTTGACCTGGATTATCACATCTGATAAACAAACACCATATGGTCAGCCTGGAAGGCTGCAGATTATTACATTCAGAAATGCTCCAGTTCACTAGGTACTGGTTTCAGCAAAATATTGACAGTCAGCTTATACTAAATCTTGAAAAGTTGTTCTTCCATGGATTCACAATAGATGCTATCATGCAAAGCAGGGTTCTAGTTTACTTGTGTTTTTTCATCAGGTTTGTCATTCAATTTAACAAATACTTATTGAGAACTACTGTATAGAGGCCCTGGACTTGGTGCTGTTGAGGAGACAGGTTGGTGAGAGAAAGTCTTGCCCTTAGGGAATATCTAGGGTGATGAGTGACTAAAATGTACATATATGAAACGTGAATAATTGGGGAAACTTCACTGCGAAAGCCTGGAATGATGACACAAAGTGGTTTGAAGCAAGCGGTATGTGCTAGTATGAATCTTGGATATATGAGGCTTTAGGACATATATACCTGGGGCATAAGGACATAAGTGGAAACAGGAAGAAAGAGCATCTCTCCTGTAGATACAGCTTGTCTCATTCACCATTTTTCCGAAGGCATGGAGATTTTCTTTTCCAGTTAGTTTTATCTTTTCTTCCTTTCCTTCCCTCCTTATTCCCTCCCTCCTCCTGTCTTTCTATCTCCTCGTCTCAAATTTTACTTCTTATAGTGCTTCAGCTTTAATTATGATATTCTTTAAACTATCAGTTCAGTTTAGTCTCTCAGTTCAGTTCAGTTCAGTTGCTCAGTCGTGTCCAATTCTTTGCAACCCCATGAATCGCAGCACGCCAGGCCTCCCTGTCCATCACCAACTCCCGGAGTTCACTCAGACTCATGTCCATCGAGTCAGTGATGCCATCCAGCCATCTCATCCTCTGTCCCCTCCTTCTCCTGCCCCCAATCCCTCCCAGCATCAGAGTCTTTTCCAATGAGTCAACTGTTCGCATGAGGTGGCCAAAGTACTGGAGCTTCAGCTTTAGCATCATTCCTTCCAAAGAAATCCCACGGTTGATCTCCTTCAGAATGGACTGGTTGGATCTCCTTGCAGTCCAAGAGACTCTCAAGAGTCTTCTCCAACACCACAGTTCAAAAGCATCAATTCTTCGGCATTCAGCTTTCTTCACAGTCCAACTCTCACATCCATACATGACCACTGGAAAAACCATAGCCTTGACTAGACAGACCTTAGTTGGCAAAGTAATGTCTCTGCTTTTGAATATGCTATCCAGGTTGGTCATAACTTTTCTTCCAAGGAGTAAGCGTCTTTTNCTGCCATAAGGGTGGTGTCATCTGCATATCTGAGCTTATTGATATTTCTCCTGGCAATCTTGATTCCAGCTTGTGTTTCTTCCAGTCCAGCGTTTCTCATGATGTACTCTGCATAGAAGTTAAATAAGCAGGATGACAATATACAGCCTTGACGTACTCCTTTTCCTATTTGGAACCAGTCTGTTGTTCCATGTCCAGTTCTAACTGTTGCTTCCTGACCTGCATACAGATTTCTCAAGAGGCAAGTTAGATGGTCTGGTATTCCCATCTCTTTCAGAATTTTCCACAGTTTATTGTGATCCACACAGTCAAAGGCTTTGGCATAGTCAAGAAAGCAGAAATAGATGTTTTTCTGGAACTCCCTTGCTTTTTCCATTATCCAGCGGATGTTGACAATTTGTCATGTCTGACTCTTTGCGACCCCATGAACCACAGCACGCCAGGCCTCCCTGTCTGTCACCAACTCCTGGAGCTTACTCAAACTCATGTCCATTGAGACGGTGATGCCATCCAACCATCTCATTCTCTGTTGTCTCCTTCTCTACCTGCCTTCAATTTTTCCCAGCAGCAGGGTCTTTTCCAATAAGTTAGTTCTTCACCTCAGGTGGCCAAAGTATTGGAGTTTCAGCTTCATGATCAGTCTTTCCAGTGAACACCCAGGACTGATCTCCTTTAGGATGGGTGGATTGGGTCTCCTTGCAGTCCAAGGGACTCTCAAGAGTCTTCTCCAACACCACAGTTAAAAAACATCAATTCTTTAGTGCTCAGCTTTCTTTATGGTCCAGCTCTCACATCCGTACATGACTACTGGAAAAACCAAAGCTTTAACAAGACAGATCTTTGTTGGCAAAGTAATGTCTGCTTTTTAATATGCTGTCCATGTTGGTCATAACTTTTCTTCCAAGGAGCAAGTGTCTTTTAATTTCATGGCTGCAGTCACCATCTACAGTGATTTTGGAGCCCCAAAGCAAAAAAGTTTCTCACTGTTTCCATTGTTTCCCAATCTATTTGCCATGAAGTGATGGGGCCAGATGCCATGATCTTAGTTTTCTGAATGCTGAGCTTTAAGCCAACTTATTGACTCTCCTCTTTCACTTTCATCCAGAGCCTCTTTAGTTCTTCACTTTTGACCATTAGGGTGGTATCATCTGCATATATGAGGTTATTGATATTTCTACTGGTGAACTTAATTCCAGCTTGTGCTTCATCCATTCCAGCATTTCTCATTAGGTACTCTGCATATAAGTTAAATAAGCAGGGTGACAACATACAGGCTTGACATACTCCTTTTGCAATTTGGAACCGATCTGTTGTTCCATGTCCAGTTCTAACTGTTACTTCTTGACCTGAATAAAGATTTCCCAGGAGTCAGAACAGGTGGTCTGGTATTCCCATCTCTTTCAGAATTTTCCACAGTTTGTTGTGATCCACACAGTCAAAGGCTTTGGTGTAGTCAATAAAGCACAAATAGATGTCTTTCTGGAACTCTCACAGTTTTTCGATGATCCAGTGGATGTTGGCAATTTGATTTCTGGTTCCTCTGCCTTTTCTAAATCCAGCAGAAACACCTGGAGGTTCACAGGTCACATACTGTTGAAGCTTGGCTTGGAGAATTTTGAGCATTACTTTGCTAGCGTGTGAGATGAGTGCGATTGTGCAGTAGTTTGAGCATCCTTTGGCATTACCTTTCTTTGGGACTGCAGTAAAAACTCATCTTTTTCAGACCTGTAGCCAATGCTCATGAAGATCTTTTTGTATAGTTCTTCTGTGTATTCTTGCCATCTCTTCTTAATATCTTCTGCTTCTGTTAGGTCCATACCATTTCTGTCCTTTATTGTGACCATCTTTGCATGAAATGTTCCCTTGGTATCTCTAATTTTGAAGAGATCTCTAGTCTTTCCCAATGTATCGTTTTCCTCTATTTCTTTGCATTGATCACTGAAGGTTTTCTTATCTCTCCTTGCTGTTCTTTGGAACTCTGTATTTATATATCTTTCCTTTTCTCATTTGCCTTTCACTTCTCTTTTCTCAGCTATTTGTAAGGCCTCCTCAGACAACCATTTTGCCCTTTTGAATTTCTTTTTCTTGGGGATGGTCTTGATCACTGCCTCCTGTACAATGTCACGAACTTCCTTCCATAGTTCATCAGGCACTCAGACTGTCTATCAGATCTATTTCTTTGAATCTATTTGCTACTTCTACTGTATAATCGTTAAGAGGTTTGATTTAGGTCATACCTCAATGGTCTATTTGTTTTCCCTTCTTTCTTGGATTTAAGTCTGAATTTGGCAATAAGGAATTCATGATTTGTGCCACAATCAGCTCCCAGGCTTGTTTTTGCTGACTGTATAGAGCTTCTCCATCTTTGCTGCTGCTGCTGCTGCTAAGTCGCTTCAGTCGTGTCCGACTCTGTGCGACCCCATAGATGGCAGCCCAGCAGGCTCCCCCATCCCTTGGATTCTCCAGGCAAGATTGGCTGCAAAGAATATAATCAATCTGATTTTGGTATTCACCATCTGGTGATGTCCATGTGTAGAGTCTTCTCTTGTGTTGCTGGAAGAGGGTGTTTGCTATGACCAGTGCGTTCTCTTGACAGAACTCTGTTAGCCTTTGCCCTGCTTCATTCTGTACTCCAAGGCCAAATGCCTGTTACTCAAAGTATTTCTTGACTTCCTACTTTTGCATTCCAGTCCCCTATAATGAAAAGGACATCTTTTTGGGGTGTTAGTTCTAGAAGGTCTTGTAGGTCTTCATAGAACCATTCAACTTCTTCAGCATTACTGGTCCAGGCATAGAATTGGATTACTGTGGCATTGCATGGTTTGCCTTGGAAATGAACAGAGATCATTCTGTCATTTTTGAGAGCACATCCAAGCACTGTATTTTGGACTCTTTTGTTGACTATGATGGCTACTCCATTTCTTTTAAAGGATTCTTGCCCACAAGTATCTGAATTATGTAATGATCATCTGAATTAAATTCACCCATTACAGTCCATTTTTGTTCACTGATTCCTGAAATGTTGATGTTCACTCTCACCATCTCCTATTTGACCACTTCCAATTTGCCTTGATTCATGGACCTGACATTCCAGATTCCTATGCAGTATTGTTCTTTACAGCACTGGACTTTACTTCCATCACCAGCCACATCCACAACTGGGTTTTGTTTTTTCTTTGGCTTTGTCTCTTCATTCTTTCTGGGGTTATTTCTCCACTGATCTTCAGTAGCATATTGGGCGGCTTACCAACCTGAGTAATTCATCTTTCAGTGTCCTATCTTTTTGTGTTTTCATACTGTTTTAAATTATCCATTCACCCTAAAACAGTTATAATCAACCAGGGTAATTTTTCAACCCCTACCCCCAACATATACACACCAGCAATAGTGTCAAATTTTGAAGATAGTTTTGTTGCTGCAGAATGTAAGAGCTGTGCTTTTTGCATTTGGTGGGTAGAGGCCAGGCAGACCTTAAATATCCTACAGTGAACAGGAATGTCCCCCACCTTAATAAAGAATTATCTCACCCAAAAGTCAATAGTGTAAAAAAAATTTAAGAAACTCCGCCCTCAGTTCAGTTCAGTTCAGTCACTCAGTCGTGTTCGCAAAGTAATGTCCTTGTTTTGAATATGCTATCTAGGTTGGTCATAACTTTCCTTCCAAGGAGTAAGTGTCTTTTCATTTCATGGCTGCAGTCACCATCTGCAGTGATTTTGGAGCCCCCCAAAATAAAGTCTGACACTGTTTCCACTGTTTCCCCATCTGTTTGCCAAAACTCTGCACTAGAGAATCAGAATATCTAGGATAAGGACGTTATGATTACACTCCAAACCTGTTATCATTATTAGCTAATATTTCTTTCATCTTAACTCCATTTTTCTTTTCTATCAGAGATGTTACAAGGAGATTTCAGTTCAGTTCAGTCACTCAGTCGTGTCCGACTCTTTGCGACCCCATGAATCGCAGCATGCCAGGCCTCCCTGTTCATCACCAACTCCCGGAGTTCACTCAGACTCGCGTCCATTGAGTCAGTGATGCCATCCAGCCATCTCATCCTCGGTCGTCCCCTTCTTCTCCTGCCCCCAGTCCCTCCCAGCATCAGAGTCTTTTCCAATGAGTCAGCTCTTCCCATGAGGTGGCCAAAGTACTGGAGTTTCAGCTTTAGCATCATTCCTTCCAAAGTAATCCCAGGGTTGATTTCCTTCAGAATGGACTGGTTGGAGCTCCTTGCAGTCAGTGGAATTAAAAGTAACAATAACATTGAATTCATGGATAACACAGAGATAGTGTCAGGACTCAATTATTTGGAGTTGTCACAATTTTAGTATGTTGAATTTTTGTAAATATGCCCTGAGAATACATGAAGAGAAGATCTGAGCCCTTAGAATTAATGAATGTTAATGTCATGGGGCCTAACTTAGAAAATACTCCCCTTTTATTTTTTTTAAAAGCAGCCTGACTTGTACATCAGGGAGAGAAAGTACTTTGTTAGTTTTTAAATAAGAAATCTGACATAGTTTTCATTAAGATTATTCTTTAAATAATATAAGTCTTTCCCATGTTTCTTTCTAAGATTTAGAGCTAGAAATCTCCCAAGTCCAATAGACAAGCAGAGTCTCTACTCATTAAAGTAAATCAGAAAATCTTATAAAATTCAGGTAGGGCAAATTTCCATATGGAAAATGATAAATAAATGATAAAAAAGATAGAAACACTCATTGCGTCAGACAGAATGTTTAAAAATGAAGTTCCCATCAAGGGGAAGCAACATCATTGTTCTCGCATCCTTCCTCTGAGGACTAAAAGTCGCTGGACATAACACAGCAATTTAGCACAGGAATGCTGGAAGATGATAAGAAGGCGGCAAACTGCCTAGGGCCTTTAGAACAAGGAATAATACAGCAGTGAGTTAGCCCCAATGCCATAAGATGATTTCCTAGCTGCCACAGATAAAACCAAAACTCAGGAATGAGAAAATAAACCGATGCGAACATCAAGATAAATAAGAATGTAGTATAGAGAGGGGATACTTAAGACAATCATATTTTAAAAGTAGAGAAAGTGGTGAAGAATCTGCCTGCCAATGCAAGAGACATGGGTTCGATACCTGATCTGGGAAGGTCCTCCCATGTGCCACAGCTATCAAGTCTGTGCTCTAGAGTTTGGGAGCTGCAACTGCTGAGCCATCTGCTTCAACCTTGGAAGCACACATGCCCTAGAGCCCATGCTCTACAACAAGAGAGGCCACCAGAGTGAGCAGGCTGTGCACTGCAGCCAGAGAGTGTCCCCAGCTCTCCACACCTAGAGAAAAATCTGTGCAGCAATTGAGACCTAGCACAGGCATAAACAAATAATAGAAATTATTGGTTTAAAAAAGGTGGGGAAGGTCAAAGGACCTAAATAGAAGAGTTCTTTCTGCCTCTGACAAAGTGATACCATGTCAGTACCAGGAGACTGTGGCATAGTACTGCATCAGTGTGCTAGGACTACCATAACAAAGTTCCACAAGTTGAGTGGCTTAAACAAGAGCTTTCTTTTCTTTCAGTTCTGGAGGCTGGAAGACCAAGATCAAGGTATATGTAGGCTTGATTTCTCCTGAGGTCTCTCTCCATGGCTTGTGGATGGCTTTCTTTTCTCTGTCTTCATGTGGCCTGCCTTCTGTGCATGTGTGTGTCCTACCCACCGTCTTATACAGACACTAGTCATGGATTAGGGCAAACTCAAATGACCTCCTTTTATTACTTAATTACCTCTTTAAAGACTGTATCTCTAACCATAGTCACATTCTGAGGTTATGACTTCAATATATGAATTTTAGGTGGGACAAAATTTAGCACATTACAGTTGCCTATGCATGTTATAGTATAAATAGAGGGAAAAAATCGAATGGGAAAGACTATAGATCTCAAGAAAATTAGAGATACCAAGGGATATTTCAGGCAAACATGGGCACAGCAAAGGACAGAAACAGTATGGATCTAAGAGAAGCAGAAGAGATTAAGAAGAACTATACAAAAAAAACTATACAAAAAAGATCTTAATGACCTAGACAACCACGATTGTGTGATCACTCATCTAGAGCCAGACATCGTGGAGCATGAAGTCAAGTGGGCCTTAGAAAGCATTACTACAAACAAAGCTACTGGAGGTGATAGAATTCCAGCTGAGCTGTCTCAAGTCCTAAAAGATGATGCTGTGAAAGTGCTGTATTCAGTATGCTAACAAATTAGGAAACCTCAGCAGTGGCCACAGGACTGGAAAAGGTCAGTTTTCATCCCAACCCCACAGAAGGGCAATGCCGAGGAATGTTGATATTGCTACACAATTGCACTCATTTCAAAGTCTAGCAAGGTAATGCTCAAAAGCCTCCAAGCTAGGCTTCAATAGTACCTGAACCAAGAACTTCCAGATGTTCAAGCTGGATTTAGAAAAGGCAGAGGAACCAGACATCAAATTGCCAACATTTGTTGGATCATAGAACATGGCAGGTCAATTAAAAAAATCTACTTTTGCTTAATTGACTATGCTAAAGCCTTGGCTATGTGGATCAAACCAAACTAAAAATTCTTAAAGGGATGGGAATACCAGACCATCTAACCTGTATGCAGTTCAAAAAGCAGCAGTTAGAACCAGACATGCAAAAGTGGACTGGTTCCAAATTGGGAAAGGAGCCTGTTAAGGCTGTATATTGTCATCCTGCTTATTTAACTTATATTCAGAGTACATCATAAGAAACGCTGGGCTGGAGGAAGCACAAGCTGGAATCAAGATTGCTGGGAGAAATATCAATAACCTAAGATATGCAGATTATACCATCCATTTGGCAGAAAGCAAACAGGAACTAAAGAGCCTCTTGATGAAGGTGAAAGAGGAGAGTGAAGAAGCTGACTTAAAACTCAATATTCAAAAAACAAAAATCATGGCTCCTGGTCCTATCACTTCATGGCAAATAGATGGGGAAAAATGGAAACTGACAGACTTTATTTTCTTGAACTCCAAATCATAGTGGATGGTGACTGCAGCCATGAAATTAAAAGATTCTTGCTCTTTGGGAGAAAAGCTATGAAAAATTTAGATAGCATATAAAAAAACAGAAATATCACTTTGCTGATAGAGGTCCATGTTCAAAGCTAAGATTTTTCCAGTAGTCATGTCCGGATGTGAGATTTGGACCATAAATAAGGCTTTTTTTGCTGAAGAATTGATGGTTTTGAATTGTTTTGCTGGAGAGGATTCTTGAGATTCCCTTGGACAGCAAGGAGATCAAACCAGTCAATCCTAAAGGGAATCTACTCTGAATATTCATTGAAAACGACTGATGCTGAAGCTGAAGCTCCAGCTCCAATACTTTAGCTTCCTGATACAAAGAGCCAACTCATTGGAAAAGACTCCAGTGCTGGGAAAGACTGAAGGCAGGAGTAGAAGAGGGCAACAGAGGATGAGATATTTGATGGCACCACTGACTCAATGGACATGAGTTTGACCAGGCTCTGGGAGACAGTGAAGGACAGAGAAGCCCATTTTGCCACAGTCCAGGTGGTCATAAAGAGTCAGACACAACTGAGTGATTGAACTCTGCTCTATACTGTATTGTACACTGACAGACGTAAAAGCACCACTGCTTATGGAGGATTCACACATGCAGCACTCTAAGCCAGTCACATGAACTAATTCACGTGATTTGACAAGGGAACAAACGTTCGCATCTTTGAAAGTTTGCAGCTTGAAAGATTGTGTGTAGAGGACTTACTGTATTAATAGAAATTTCACAGTCTCTTCCAGAAAATAGAAAAACAGGGAACACCCTTCTGGTGTTTTTATGAAGCTAATGTTATCTGATAGCAAAACCGGATAAAGGCAGTCTACTAAACTGTAGTTTAGATTCTTTCATGAACTTAAATGCAAAGAACTTCAACAAATACTAGCAAATAGAATCTGGAAAAGAAAAGGAACTGTACACTATGGCCAAATCAGATTTATACCAGATACGTAAGGCTGGTTCAACTTGATTTCAAAATCAACCAATGCAACCCACTAAAGCAATGACCTAAAGAAAAAACTCATGTGATCATATTGTTTGATGTATGATATATATGTGATAAAACCAATACCTATTTATGGTTAAAAGCTCTCAGCAAACTAGGAATAAGGAGAAGCTTCTTTAAATTGATATAGGAAGCATTTAAAATATTCAAACAAATAAAACCTGCAGCTAACATTAGACTTACTGGTGAAAGACTAAGAATCAGAAACAAGGTGAGGGTGTATGCTTTCACAGCTCTCGTTCAACATGGTGGTTCAGGCCACTGCAATATAGCCAAAATAAAAAAAGGCATATGTATTGGAAAGAATAAAATAAAAGCCTATCAATTTACAGGTAACCTGATTGTCTTGTAAAAATCATAAGGAATCTGTAAAAGACACTTAGAATAAATGAATTTAGCAAGGCCTCAGGATAAAAGATCATCACACAAATTTAGTTATATTTGCATATAATAATAAAGAACATACTGAATTAAAAACATAGCATTTGTGATTGTTCAAAAAAATGAAATTCTTAGGTATATATCTAACAAAATATGTATGAATTCTCTATGATAAAAATTATATGATGCTGGTGAAAGAAATTAGAGAAACCCTAAATAAATAGAGAAATATTTTGTTCCTGCATTGGAAGACTCAACAAAATAAAGATGTCAGTTTTCTCCTATATAGTATATTTATTTTTTAATTGTTTGTTGTCAAGGTAATTTTTATTAAATTTGTTTATAATTTTACAATATTGTATTGGTTTTGCCATACATCAACATGAATCTGCCACGGGTGTACATGTGTTTCCCATCCTGAACCCCTCTCCCTCCTCCCTCCCCGTACCATCCCTCTGGGTCATCCCAGTGCACCAGCCCCAAGCATCCTGTATCCTGCATTGAACCTGGACTGGTGATTAGTTTCTTATATGATATTATACATGTTTCAATGCCTTTCTCCCAAATCATCCCACCCTCTCCCTCTCCCACAGAGTCCAAAAGACTATTCTATACATCTGTATCTCTTTTGCTGTCTCACATACAGGGTTATCGTTACCATCTTTCTAAATTCCATATATATGCGTTAATTCCTATCAAAATAGCACAAGGTTTTGTTGGATATAAGACAAACTTATTTAAAATTTATATGGAGTTTCATAAGACCTAAAATAGCTGGAACTATTTTGAAAAAGGAGAATAAAGTTGGGGGAATTAGCCTTCCTGATTTTAGGGCTTTTTATATAGCAACACTAATAATAAAGTGTAATCTGGCCAAGGAATAAACAGATAATTCCATGAAACAGAATGGAGAATCCAGAAATAGACCTACACAGTTATGCTCAGTTGATTTTTGACACAGGCAAACAAGCAAAAAACCCACAAAAATTTCAACATTCACTTCACATTTTATGTGAAAAACTGACTCAAAATAAAATATAAAACTATCAGCTCTTTATTTTTAAAATGGAGAAGTTCTCAGGATCTAAGTCTAGTAAAAATAAATTTTAGACTTGACCAAGATTCATAAAGATCAACAACTACAAAACGGTTAGCTGATCTCATTACAATTAAGACCCTGCCAAAGACCTTTTAAAGAGGATGAAATTACAATTTACAAATTGAGAGAAAATATTTCCAAACCACATACCCAACAATACACTGAGGTCTAGAACTTAAAAAAGAATCTCCAACCTAAATGTAAAAAAACTGGACCACCAAACCATCTAGTTACAATATGGGCAGAAAGCATGAAGTGACATTTCACCAAAAGGAGATAAACAAATGACAATAAAAGCTGTTTAACATTGTTAGCCATTAGAAAAATAAAAATTAAAACCCCAGAAAGATATGAGTGCAGACCTATCAGAATGACTAAAACAAAAAAATTGTGATAATGCCAAATGCTGACATTTGGAGCTAGAATGTTGAGAATTCAGAATACTTATATATGTTTGGTAAGAATGTAAAATAGAACAGTTACCGTGGAAAGTAGTTTGGCATTTTCTTACAAAGCTTTGCATGTGTTTATTATCTAGCCCATTTCATCCTTGGGCATTTCTCACTAAGGAATGAAAACTTGTGTCTACATAAGAGCATGTACAAACCTGTTCATAACAGGTTTATGTATAATTCCAAATCTGGAAAGAGCCAAATCTTTTTCAGTTGACAAGAATGGTTAAACAACCTGTGATACATTCTACCATGGAATACTCCTCAACTTTGAAAAGGAATTAACTATTGACATACAGAACAATTTGAATGGTTCTCAAGGGAATCAAGTTGAATAAAGAAAACCTACTCAGAAGATTATATACTGTATGAATGCCTTTATGTAATGTTGAGATGATGAAATTATAGCAACAAAGACTGATTTAGTGGCTGCCAGATGTTGGGGGATAAGTGGGGAGGCAAAAGAAAGATAATTATAGGCAAGGAAGAGTTGCATGAGAGATCCTTGTAATGGAGCAGCTCTGTCTTTACTGTGATGCAGGTGATATGAGTCTACACGTGATAAAATAGCATAGAACTAAGTTCACTCACATATACATTATTCACAAATGCAACACACTATTCATCAACTTTATTCGGACAATTCAGGAAACTGGTGCAATCTGAATAAAGTTGATGGATCCTGTTTGTTAACTTGTTATATCTTGTTTTGCAAGATGTTGTCACTGGAGAAAACTAGGTGAAGGGCGTGGGTAGTGTTTGCATCATTTCTTAAAACTGAATGTGAACCTTAATGATCTCAAGAAGAAAGTTAAAATGCATGTTTTTTGCATGTATCTGGATGTGTTAAGAAAGATTTGGACATTATTGTATTCAATGAAGACTTCTGGTCTGAGTGAGGCTCTTCACAGCAGGCGCCACTGAGTGTGTAATTTGTATTTCGAGAACCCACTCAGCCTTGCTGCTAGCAGACCACTCAAGTGTGAACAAGATCTCCTTCTGTCAGAGCTCTTCAAAACTAGGTCTACCTCTTGGGCTTGGCTTAGCAAGGGCCACGTGTGCAGTTAAATACATTGGCTGCTATCAATATTAGATGCTTTTGAACCCAGTTAAGTCATTTTCATCTTAAACATGTAAGATCCTGAAAACTGCCATTGTCCATACAGTTTTGGAAATGAAAGTTTTTGTTTTTTGTTATGACTTGCTTCTTTATTCCTAGTGGTCTGATTATTTGAGGATTTGGGAATAACTAATCAGAGGAGTTAGAAACACAAATTTGGCTCTAAAAATGATTTGAAGGCATATTTCTTTCCTTGGTGGGCTATCAGATAAATAGCCTGTCTTAATAATAATAATAATAGGTTTTCTAGGAGATGGGGATTTCACATGGTTGGAGATTTTATTATTAAAAAAGTATTTGCATCAATTTAGAGACTATTTGGCTTCCCTGGTGGCTCAGACAGTAAGGAGTCTGCCTGCAATGCAGCAGACTCGGGGGTTTGATCCCTGGGTTAGGAAGATCCTCTGGAGGAGGAAATGGCAACCCACTCGAGTATTCTTGCCTGGGAAATCCCATGGACAGAGGATATGATGCTATGAATTAAATCACAGAATTGCCCCCACACTAACTAATGAGCTCAATTCTCCCAGTAAAAGCTTCAACAGGGAATAATTTTAGTATTTAAATTTAGTATGTGTGTTTGCTAGTATCCGATTTCTCAACTTAAATATGCGATCTGGGTGTGTTTTATGATCTGGGCGTGTTTGTATTTTTTCTTCCACAACCCAAGGGTACTACCCTTATTAAAAATTAACCATGTGTCAAATGTTGAAAATCCTGGGATAAAGAAAGCTGCCGTTGATAGAAATAATGCAGCATAATTTCTAGCTAATATCTTTACAGTGTTTTTCTTTAAAAAGTTAAAAATACTGATTGTGCCAAGCATTCAGATTGGTGAATTATGAAATAAGTAGTAGTCATTGTACAAGAAAAACACTCCTCTGTTTTCCTTTTGCTCTCCCATGCTCACACATTTCTGACAGCGGCTGTGGGACTTACCCCACACTAAACAATTCTGTGACACCAGCTCAGTGTCCTGCAGTTTAACTCATTTCTGACTCTGTCTACCTGGAGAGAGCTTCAGATTCCACACTGAAGGACTCAGTCCTGTAAGAAAATCTCTACCTCAAATGCTAATCACAAGTCAGAGGTTGTCACCTATACTTCTGACCAATCAGCTATAAATCAAGGTACCCTTCCTTGGGTTGGATGATTTGCTAGGCTGACTCACAGAACTCAGGGATATAGTTATGTTTACTAGCTCATTGTGTCAATATAATAAAGGCCACCATAGGGGATATAGATGAACCGCCAGATGAAGAGATACATAGCGTAAGGTTTGGGAGGGTCCCAACCATAGGAACTTGTGTCCCCATGGAGTTGAGGTGTATCCCTTTTGGCACAGGGATATGTTTCCTAACTTGGAAGCTAGTGGGATTTTTTTGGGGGCTTCATCATATAAGCCTAGTCGATGATTAACTTCAGTCCCACCCTTCTCCCCTTCCTGGAGTGTGGGGTGGGATCTGTGCCTGAAAATTGTAATATTCTAATCTTGACCTCACCTTTCTGGGGGCCAGCCCCCATCCTGAATCTCTCAAGTGCCTACCAAGGTTGTCTTAATATTACAAAAAACTTTTTTTTATCACCTAGGAAATTCCAAGGGATTTAGGAGCTCTGTGTCTGAAGTTGGGTCAAAGGTCAAATATTAGAACAAAAGGTGTTAATGCTCTTATCACTTAGGAAATTTCAAGGTTTTAGAAGCTCTGTTCCAGGAACCAGGGACAGAAACCAATATATAATATTATTTTATAGTCATATTCATAATCTTTCTCACCTTAAATGAATGTGGAAAATTTAATAGTTGTTTTTGCCCTGTCTTCATCACACAGTAATACCCTCAGTGACATCTTGCAACTAGCCTCGGGAGGTTCCAGGCTTCCTGGAGTCCTGTCTCTTCCTTGGAACGGACCCCCTTTGCTTCAAGTGTTAGTGAAGCCACGTTAGCTCTTGTTTAATGCTTAATTCCTCTGGTGTCAAAGGTCCCCACTCAGGCATATGTGGGAGCCGCTGCCCCCCCGGGGGGCTCAGAGCAAGGCCTGTTGGGATGAGACAGGGGTGCCCTGCAGGGGAGGGAACGGAAGCAACGGGACCAGTGTTTCCACCAAAGGATGGTCAGGCAGCTCCCAAGAGGAGAAGGGTATAAAGGAATTGCTTTGCCTTTAAGTCTTTATTCATTAGCTCTTACAAGTTACAGAAGTTTTACTTATCGATTATAATGAGCATACAACACAACACTGTATTAAAAGCAGTTAACTCCCCTTTCTGTTCTCTGTTTTCTTCCCACCTGCTTGAGGTGACAAAACATCAATAGCTTAGGATACATATGCCCGCAGGTTTCTCTCAGCTCTTTTAAAAGTGCTCAGATACAGAATACATGCCTTTTAAATGATCCTTTGACATAGCTGCTTTTCATGGTTAGACCATTCTTTAATGATTAGTGAGGAAAAAATTAAGCACTGGTTTTAACAAACAAAAGGCAACCTCAGCCAGAACCTTGTGGAACTGTGGAGCTCAGTATGTGTAAATTAGCACGTTGATACAGTTTCACTGCAATATACATGCATACAGTAGTCACAGAAAATGAACATCCCTTGCTTTATTGTCTTTAGGGAAGGAAAAAACCTACTTCAATGAAATGTGAAGTCACATGAAAAATAACCCTTTTTAGCTCTTATTTGTAGAAGGTTCAGCTACATTTTCTATTTCAAAACAAAAGATTTTAGTAATTTTCTATTATATTTTTTATAACTTTTTGCCCATGGCACTTGACTGCATCATATGTGTAAGCAAGGATAGACTAATTCATCCTGACAGAGCACTCCTGCTTCCCAGAGGCTTTTGTAGGGTCACAGGCGTGGCCCGCTAAAAGCCAAGATGTCCTGGCTTTTGAGTATGAATGTGGGTGCTGCTCATTCAGGGAGCTGTGAATTTTGAGTGCACTTTAATGTTTGCCAGCTGGTTTGTCGTTTTGTTTGTAGATTGCATTAAATCTTTTCTGTCACTTATTTACCCACTGAGGAAACATTGAAGGCTGCCTAGACCTTTGGCATAAGGGTCTAGGTGGTGCTGTTTTAGAAACGGCTCGTGCTGTTTTATGCATTTGTTATACAGGCATTACTTATGTTTCCTGTGCGGTGTTAACCTGCATTAAATGGGAATTTCAACATAGCTTTTTTCTTATAACTGGCTTAGTCTGTCTGGGTAGGAACAAAAGCCTAGTTGCCCTCTATCTCCTTGTTTGAACAGTATATGAAAAATGCAATACACTGAAATACAAGTAAATGAAATCACAAAGAGAAAGTCATCATAACAAATTGCATTATTTCTTGCCAATGCTATCTATGTGTAGCTATAAGTTTTTTTAGAATTGAAAAGTATAATTAAGGGAGCCAGAGAGAACAAATAGTGATATTTAATATTAAATGACAGACATGCTCTAATATATCGATTGTTGTTGTTGTTCAGTTCCTAAGTCATGTCCAGCTCTTTGTGACCCCATGGACTACAGCACAACAGGCTTCCCTGCCCTTCACCATCTCCCAGATTTGCTCAAACTCGTGTCCATTGAGTCAGTGATGCCATCCAACCATCTCATCCTCTGTTGACCCCTTGTACTTCTGCCTTCAGTCTTTCCCAGCATCAAGGTCTTTTCCAATGAGTTGGCTCTTCACATCAGGTGGACAAAGTATTGGAGCTCAGCTTCAGCATCAGTCCTTCCAATGAGTATTCAGCATGGATTTTCTTTAGGATTGACTGGTTTGATCTCCTTGCTGTCCAAGGGACTCTCAAGAGTCTTCTCCAGCACACATCAAAAATGATATTAAGCACATGACAGAACTGAGGAGGGGGTTGAAGCAACAGATACTGGATTTCCAGGAATGACTACTTACCAAAGCTACACTGTGAAACTAGGCTTAGCAATTTTTGTAACTGTCAAGGTTGATGTCCTCCATCTGTGGTAAATCAGTGAGACAAAGAGCAAAGACCAACGAGTAAGAGAGGTAACTAACGTAGACCAATGTAATCCTAAATCATTTGCACGCTGCTTCTTAAGTGAGATGGAAAAGTGCTAATAAGTGTTCGAAATTATGTTTCATTGTATAAGATGTCACAAAGTCAAGAAACATACAATTTTATTTCCAAGAGTTATTAGTCAATAAAATGTTTTAAAATAAAATAGAATGTAAATGGCCAAAATACACCAATTAAAAGATAGGGACTTCCTGTTGGTCCAGTGGCCAAGACTATGCTCGCAATGCAGGGGGCCTGGGTTTGATCCTAATCAGAGGACTATTTCCCACATGCTGCAACTAGGAGTTCTCATGATGCATCTAGAAAGATTCTACATGTTGCAACTAAGTAAGACCAAGCACACCCAAATAAATAAATATTTTTTTAAAAGATAGAGATATGCAGAGTAGATTAAGAATTTAAAAATAAATTTAAATAATTCAACTATATGCTGTTTATTTTTTTTTCTCTTTTTGGAGACTTGGAAAATACAGAACAGGTTACATATAGTTTTTCTATGTATTACAATTATTTTTTAAGTAGATAAATTAAGATTTTCAGTTGAAGTTTCAATATCCAACTCTCAAAAATTAATTGAATGAATATACAAAAAAGTAGAAGGCTTTAGTAGACTTGAAAAGCACTGTGAACCAATTCAACATAATTAAGCTTTATACAATTTTCACACAACAGTAGGATACAGATTCTATTCAAGTTCCCATAGACTATAAACTGGGAGACATTGGAACATAAAACATATCCAGGGACATAAAAAAGATGCAAAAATTTCATGGTGTAAAGGTATTGAAATCATACAGAATCTATTCCCTTATCATTGTGGAATTATGTTAAAAATCAGTATCAAAAGATTTTTGAAAATAACCCACATATTTTCAAGTGCAATGTAACATTTACCAACAGAGATTTTTGACTTAGCCAATGAATGCCTCAATAAAATTAGAAGACTGAAAAAACACAGAGAGTGATTGTAGAGAAGAAAGCATTAAGTGGGTAATTAATATAAAAATGGGCTTCCCTGGTAGCTCATCTGGTAAAGAATCTGCCTGCAACGCAGTAGACACTGGTTCAATCCCTGGGTAAGGAAGGTCCCCTGGAGAAGGGATAGGCTACCCACTCCAGTATTCTTGGGCTTCCCTGGTGGCTTAGATATTAAAGAATCCACCTGCAATGGAAGGAGACATGGATTGGGAAGATGCCCTGGAGGAGGGAATGGCTACCTACTCCATATGTGGGTAGAACACTGTGTTTCTCTGGAAAAACACAGATTGCAGAGATGAAAGCATTTAAGTGGGAAATTAATATAAAAATGGGAAGTTAATATTAAAGATACTTTTTTGTGCGTGTGTGTGTGTAATAAAGTTTTATTAAAGTATAAAGGAGATAGAGAAAGCTTCTGATACAGGCATCAGAAGGGGGTAGAAAGAATACCCGCTTGTTAGTATTAACAATGAAGTTATATACTCTCCAATGAATCCAAAGAATGTCTGGAGGTTGTAAAGACCTCACCAGACCTACTCCCATAATTTACATTTTAAGATAACAGAATTAGCCAGAAGGTTTAATCTAGAGACTGTCCTCAGGCAGAATACATTGTTGTTATATAATCCTAAGGAATGTAGAGAAGGAAAAAAAGTTTGTCCTTTCTTCCTCCTTGAGAATTCCAGACCCCTCTCTCCTTGGGGACCCCTAGACTTCTTATCAACCTGCCTAGGAAGTGACTCTCATTCCCCCCTTTTCTTTTAGGAGAATTATGTTCCTAGGGAAAAGGGGCGTCATTCTCGTCATAACTGCTTCCGAGCTGAGAAGGGGCGTTGTCCCTAAATTGGCGAGGCAACATATTCTCCTAATCCTCATATTGAGGATATCTGATCCAGGGGCCGCAAATAGTAGTTGGAGGAAGGTGCAGGTGTAGCAGGAGTTTGAGCAACCATTTGTAACTTAAAAGCTTTCATGCGGCTAGAAACAAATCTAGTTATACAATTACAGATGTAAGGCAACTTAGTCATTAAAACAAGTTAAAATCAAAATTAAAAGTCACATTATGCCCATAGTTACAGTGCACTGTGTTGCACCAGTCCATTTTAGGGTTGGTAGATGTCATCAGATGAAGAGGCATCTCATGTGATTGTTGTTGAAGGTATTCACAGGCTTGGAGAATCCACCAGCAATGCGGGAGACCTGGGTTCCATCCCTGGGTTGGGAAGATCTCCTGGAGAAGGGAAAGGCTACACACTCCAATATTCTAGCCTGGAGAATTCCATGGACTGTATAGTCTATGGGGTCACAAAGAATTGGACATGACTAAATGACTTAAGGAAAGGAAAGATATGCCCATCTGAATGCAGAGTTCCAAAGAATATCAAGGAGAGATAACAAAGACTTCCCCAGTGATCAATCCAAAAAAATAGAGGAAAACAATAGAATGGGAAAAACTAGAGATTTCTTCAAGAAAATCAGAGATACCAAAGGAACATTTCATGTAAAGATGGGAACAATAAAGGACAGAAAGGGTATGGACCTAACAGAAGCAGAAGATATTAAGAAGAAGTGGCAAACATACACAGAACTATACAAAAGAGATCTTCATGACCCAGATAATCATGATGGTGTGATCACTCACCTAGAGCCAGACATCCTGGAATGCAAAGTCAAGTGGGCCTTAGCAAGCATCGCTACGAACCAAGCTATTGGAGGTGATGGAATTCCAGTTGAGCTGTTTCAAATCCTGAAAGATGATGCTGTGAAAGTGCTGCACTCAATATGCCAGCAAATTTGGAAAACTTGGCAGTGGCCACAGGACTGGAAAAGGTCAGTTTTCATTCCAATCCCAAAGAAAGGCAACGACAAAGAATGCTCAAACTACCACACAATTGCACTCATCTCACATGCTAGCAAAGTAATGCTCAAAATTCTCCAAGCCAGGCTTCAACAGTATGTGAACTATGAACTTGCAGATGTTCAAGCTGGATTTAGGAAAGGCAGAAGAACCAGAGATCAAATTGCCAACATCTGCTGGATCATCGAAAAAGCAAGAGATTGCCAGAAAAATATCTATTTCTGCTTTATTGATTATGCCAAAGCCTTTGACTGTGTGGATCACAACAAACTGTGGAAAATTCTTCAAGAGATGGAATACCAGATCACCTTACGTGGCTCCTAAGAAACCTGTATGCAGATCAAGAAGGAACAGTTAGAATCAGACATGGAAAAACGAACTGGTTCCAAATTGGGAAAGGAGTATGTCAAGGTTGTATATTGTCACCCTGCTTAATTAACTTCTATGCAGAATACATCATGAGAAATGCTGGACTGGAATCAAGATTGCTGGTATAAATATGAATAACCTCAGATACACAGATGACACCACCCTTATGGCAGAAAGTGAACAAGAACTAAAGAGCCTCTTGATGAAAGTGAGAGAGGAGAATGAAAAAGCTGGCTTAAAACTCAACATTCAGAAAACTAAGATCTTGGCAACAGTCCTGTCACTTCATGGCAAATAGATGGGAAAACAATGGAAACAGTGAGAGATGTTATTTTGGGGGGTCCAAAATCAATGAAGAGGGTAACTGCAACCAAGAAATTAAAAGATGCTTGCTTCTTGGAAGAAAGGCTATGACCAACCTATACAGCATATTAAAAAGCAGAGAGATTACTTTGCCGATAAAGGTCCATCTAGTCAAATCTATGGTTTCCCCAGTAGTCGTGTATGGATGTGAGTGTTGGACTATAAAGAAAGCTGAATGGTGAAGAATTGATGCTTTAGAACTGTGGTGTTGGAGAAGAGTCTTGAGAATCCCCTGGACTGTAAGGAGCTCATACCAGTCAATCCTAAAGGAAATTAGTCCTGAATATTCATTGGAGGGACTAATGCTGAAGCTGAAGCTCCAGTAGTTTGGCTGCCTGATGTGAAGAGCTGACTCATTTGAAAAGACCCTGATGCTGGGAAAGATGGAAGGCAGGAGGAGAAGGGGATGACAGAGGATGAGATGGTTGGATGGCATCACCAACTCGATGGACATGAGTCTGAGCAAGTTCTGGGAGTTGGTGATGGATAGGGAAGCCTGGCATGCTGCAATCCATGAGGCTGCAATGAGTCAGACACAATTGAGCAACTGAGCTGAACTGAAGTAGACATAGGAAGGAAAATTAGAAAATATTTGTAACAGAATAAAAATGAAAAGAGAATTTATCAGAATTTGTTTCATGAAGCTGAAGCTGCTCAATCCAACTAAATACAATGTGGATTCTTGAATAAGATATGAAACAAATAATGGATAGTAGCATATAATTTTGTGAAATTTAACAAAATCTGTAGTTTGGTTAATAATACTGTATCACATGTTAATTTCCTTAAAAAGTTTGTTTATAGCATAGTTTCTTTATATTCTCAGAGTTAGAAGTTTTAAGCCTCATTCAATTTTTAAAAAATCATGTAAATAGTAAATTTTCTAGATTTTTAGCAGTAATACTGCATACCAAAATACATGGAATTATATCAAAGTTTTAAGTGAATATAAATTAGAAATCTAGCATTTTATTTATAGTAAGTCAAACAAGTGGAATCAAAATGTCATAAATTTTTAACTAGGCAAACATTCATAGATTTTCTAATATATATATATTATATACACTACTTATATATGTGTATATCAAAACTTTTCTACTATGCTTGATAAAGTCTTGAGAAAGAAGAGCAACAATAAGAAAGTAAGAGCTGGAGAAATTAGAACACATAAACTACATGAAATGGCAGCACTGAATGTGAAGCAGGAAAAGTAAAACAAGCTAGAAAAAGGTAAAGTATCATCATATAATCCAGTTGTTCTTAAACATGGCTGCTCATTAGAAGCACATCTAGAGTTTTGGAGGAAAAGACCAACACCTGGGCATTTATAGTTTTCAAAAATTCAAAGATAATTCTGATACACATCTGGATTTTAAAAAGTGATGATAAGTTTTTCCTATTAAATGGTAGTTTTAGTGATGTAGAATTCTATTATTTTCTGTTGATGATACAGTAGTATTAAGCTAGTAATAGTTACATAACCGCAATAGGAAAAGATGTTTCTCAGTATTCACAATCAGTAGCCAGACAAAAAATAAAAGATAATTACAGTTGTAAGCCATACTAGAAACATGATTAACTTAACAATATAAAGTAACTGGATACAACTTAGGGGGTTAAGTAGAGTGATCTGATGCAGCAGACATGAGTTTGATGCCTGTATTGGGAAGATCCCTTGGAGGAGGGCTTGTCAATGCACTCCAGTCTCCTTGCCTGGAGAAGCCAATGGATAGAGGAACCTAGTGGGATACAATCCATAGGGTCATAAAGAGTCAGACACGACTGAAGGGACTGAGCACACATGCACGTGTGGTCCTATTACCATTTTCTTAATTGCTTTGGGTTTGTTCTGTGTAGGTCTTTTCCTTTTCTTGTGTTTCCAGCCTTAGAGAAGTTCCTTTCAAGTTTGTTGTGAAGATGGTTTGGTGGTGCTGAATTCTCTTAACTTCGCTTGTCTGGAAAGCTTTTGATTTCTCCATCAACTCTGAATGAGAATCTTGCTGGGTAGAGCATTCTCAACTATAGGTTCTTCCCTTTCATCACTTTAAATATATTGTGCGTTCCCTTCTGGCTTGTAGAATTTCTGTTGAGAAATCAGCTGATAACCTGATGGGAGTTCCCATATATGCTATTTGTAGTTTTGCCCTTGATGCTTTTAATATTTTATCTTTGTCTTTAATTTTCATCATTTTGTTTACTGTATGTCCTGGTGTGTTCCTCCTTGGGTTTATCCAGCCTGAAACTCTCTGTACTTCTTGTACTTTGTTGACTATTTTCTTTCCCATGTTAGGGAAATTTTCAGCTATTATCTCTTCGGATATCTTCTCAGATCCTTTCTGTCTCTCTTCTCCTTCTGGGATACTAATACTGTAAATGTTAGTGTGTTTAATGTTGTCCCAAAGGTCTCTTAGGCGGTCTTCATTCTTTTTGTTCATTGCTTTTTCTATATTCTGTTTTGCAGTAGTGATTTCCACCACTCCGTCTTCCAGGTGACTTGTCCATTCTTCTGCTTCAGTTATGCTGCTGTTGATTCCTTCTGGTGTGTTGTTCAGCTATTTGTTCTTTACTTCTAGGTCTTTGGTAAATATTTCTTTCCCAGATCCTGAATCATGCTCACTGTCATTATTCTGAATTCTTTACCTGGAAGGTTGCCTATCTCTATTTCATTTAGTTGTTTTTCTGGGATTCTGTCTTGTCCCTTCATATGGACATGCCCCCCTGCTTTTTCATTCTGATGGTCGTTCTGTAATGTGGTTTTCATTCTGGCTGCTGTGGTGGTCACAGCTCTCTTGCTGCTTCTGGCTGACTGGGAAATGAGGCTAAGAGGCTTGTGTAAGCCTCCTGATGGGAGGGCCTTGTGGCAGGAAAAGCAGGGTCTTGCCTGGTGGGCTCCACTGTGCTCAGTAAAACTTTAATCCAGTTATCTCCTGATGGGAAGGGTTGTGCTCCCTCCTTGTTTGTTGCTTCATCTGAGGCGACCCAGCCCTGAAGTCTATGGGCCCTATGCTGCTGCTGCTAAGTCGCTTCAGTTGTGTCCGACTCTGTGCAGTCCCATAGATGGCAGCCCACCAGGCTCCCCCATCCCTGGGATTCTCCAGGCAAGAACACTGGAGTGGGTTGCCACTTCCTTCTCCAGTGGGCCCTATGGTAGTGTTAATTGTAACCTCCAAGAGGAATTTTTCCGGGGGGCACCTTCCAGAACTGCTCCAGCCAGTGTTGCTGTCCCTGTGGTGAGCCACTGCCTACCCACACCTCTGCAGGAGACCCTCCAACACTAGCAGGTAGGTCTGATCCAGTCTCCTGCAGAGTCACTGCTCTTTTCCCTGGGTCTTGGTGCAAGCCAGAGTTTGTTTGTGTCCTGCCCCCACCCTCCAAGAGTGGAGTCTCTGTTTCCCCCAGTGCTGTGGAAGTCCTGTAATAAACTCTCACTGGCCTACAAAGTCAGATTCCCTAGGAATTCCCAGTCCCTTTCTCAGATTGCCAGGCTGGGGAGCCTGACATGAGGCTCAGAACCTTCACAACTGAGGAAGAATTTCTTTGGTATTAATTTCTCCAGTTTGTGGGTCACCTACCTTGTGGGTATGGGATTTGATTTTATCATGTCTGTGCCCCTCCTACAATCTTGTTGCAGCTTCTTCTTTGTTTTTGGACAGGGAGTATCTTTTTTTGGTGGGTTCCAGTGTCCTCCTGTCTATGGTTGTTCAACAGCTACTTGCGATTTTCATGCTCTCCCAGGAGGAGATGAGTATATGTCCTTATATTCCACCATCCTGAACCGGAAAGCTCAACTATATGCTGTTTAAAAGAAGTTCATTTCAAATTCAACAATATAGGTAGGATGAAAGTAGAAGAATGGAAACTGTATGCTATAAAAATATTAAATTAAAATTTAAAAAGCAGGAATATGTTAATATCTGATGAAATAGAATTTAGTGCAAAGAAAACTACCAGAGATAAAGAGGGACTTTACATAATGTTAAAAAGGTCAATCCACCAGAAAGATATAATGATCTTAAATGTGTGCATAAACCAATAGAACCTCAAAATACATGAAGCAAAAACATACAAAGCTGAAATATATGAATTCAGAATTATACTTGGGAAGTATATAATAAGTTTGATCAGCAAAATCAAGCAACAGGATCTGGTTTATATGCATTGAACAGTCTACCAACAGCAGAATACACATTTTATTTAAGTGTTCATAGAACATTTACCAAGAGGGATGATTTACTCGATCACAAAGCAAACCTCAACAAATTTAAGAGATTTAAGTCATACAGGGTTTGTGGTATGATCATAAGGCAAACTAGAAATCAGTAGCAGAAAATACAAGAAAATCTCTAAGCAAATGGAAATGAACACATTTCTAAATAATCCATACACCAAAATATTTGAGAACTTTCCAATAAATAATATACAAACAGTAAAAGTGAAAATGTATCAAAATATGTGTAAGAAAGTGGAAATCATTCAGTCATGTCTGACTCTTTCCAACCCCATGGACTGTAGACTGCCAAGCTTCCTTGTCCATGGAATTCTCCAGGCCAGAATGCTGGAGTGCTTAGCTGTTCCCTTCTCCAGGGGATCTTTCCAGGGATTGAACCCAGGTCTCTTGTATTGCAGACAGATCCTTTACTGTCTGAGCCAACAGGGAAGCCCAAGAATACTAGAGTGGGTAGCCTATCCCTTCTGCAGGGGATCTTCCCGACCCAGGGATAGAACTGGTGTCCCCTGCATTGCAGGTGGGTTCTTTACCAGCTGAGATATGGGAAGCCCTAAAATATGTGGGGATAAAGTTAAAGCAGTGTTGAAATGGAAATTCATAGAAGGAAATACATTAGAAACAAGGGAAGATTTCAAGTCAATAATTAAAAAAAATATTTTATTGAAGTATAGTTGATTTACACTTGTGTTTAATTTCTGCTATACAGCAAAGTGACTTGGTTACACATGCATACATATTTTTCATGTTTTTCCATTATGGTTTATCACAGAATATTGAATACTGTTCTTTGTGCTATACAGGAGGACCTTGTTGTTTATCTCAAATAAGTAATTTAAACTCCTACCATAAGAAATAAGAAAAGTAAAAGCAAAATAAACCCAAAGAAAACAGAAGGAAGACAAGACAATGAAGACAATGATGAGACCAGAGATCATTTCAAGGTGAACTTGGAAAACAATGGAGTAAATCAGTAAAACAAAAGTTATTTTCAAAAATATTAATAAAATTGATAAGCAAAACTGATAAAAAGAGATGATGCAAATCACTTTATAAGGAATGAAATAGAGATAGCACCAAAAATGTTACAGCTATTAAATAGGTAGTAAGGAAATATTATGGGCTTTCCAAGTGACATTAGTGGTGAAGAACCTGCCTGCCAGTGCAGGAGACATAAGAGACAAGGGTTCAATCCCTGGATCAGGAAGATCCCCTGGAGGAAGGCATGGCAACCTACTCCATTACTATTGCCTGCAGGATCCCTTGGACAGAGGAGTCTGGTGGGCTATAGTCCATAGAGTTGCAAAGAGTTTGACAGGACTGAAGCAACTTAGCATGCAAGGAAATATTAAGAACAACTTCAGCCTCATAATTTCAACAACTCTAAGAAATGGACCAATTCCTTGAAAACTGCAAACTACCAAAGCTCAACCAGGATTAGATTGGCAATCTGAATATCCCTAGAGCTACTGCATAAATTGAATTTCTAATGATAAATTTCTCCAAAAAGAAATCTTACACAGATGGTTTCTTTGGAGAACTTCATACAGTATCTTCAACTTTATATAATATCTACTATAAAATAGTAATAGGGTCATATTATCTCTAATAGTTATGCCATTTAAAAGAAATAAATTATTAATTTTAGAATAGTTTCAGATGTATAGAAAAGTCATGAAGATAGTACAGTCAGTTCCCCTATATCCCACACCTAGTTTACACTTTTGTTAACAACTTACATCAATGTGGTACAGTTATTACAAGTGATGAGCAAGTATTGATACACACTAATAGCTGATATCCATACTTTATATTGCCCTAGAGAATATATAAAACAGTGAGTTCTATGTCCTTTTTCTGTTCCAGGATCCCATTTAGGATATCACATAAAATTTAGTTGTCATATGTCCATTGTGGATTTTTTGGGTAATTTTTTTGTTTGCTTGTTTGTTTACTTTTTGTAATTTCTTACTTTCTGAACTATAAGAATCTCCGTGATCATCTCATACTATTCCCTCCCTAGTCCTAGAATCAGTTGTCATTCAGAGTCTCTGTCTTGTAGCCATTTAAGCTATAACCCACTGTTGCACAGCAGCTGCCTTGGTATGGTGGGGGTATATGAAGTGGCAGGGCTATTCAGTACTTTTCTAATATAGTCTCAGTCTTTTAGTGGACCTGTGTTTCAGGGCTCTGGGTTTCATAAATGTTGCTGTCTGTATTCCCATGGTTAGAGATTCTTTCCCAGATGGTAAAGTTTCTTCCTCAGATGGAAACAAGTTTTAGAATTTTGCTCTTGCAAAGTCGTTTCCCCTGGAGAGTAGGCCTTTGTTATTGAGAAGGCATTGTGAACATTACACGATATGGTTTCCCTCCTTCTCCTACCAGGGTCATGAGGGAATCTATTTAGGATCTTCATCATGAGAATATAAGGATTCTGAGTATCAGTTCCTCTGTGTGTGTGTGTGTGTGTGGGGGGGGTGTTACATACCAAGAAGCAATTTTATCACACTATGTGTCCTGTAATTCGACTCGATTCTGACACTGTTTACCTGGAGATAGCATCAGATGCCACGGGATAAGGGTTCATTCCCACAGGTATGCCTCACCCCCCACTACAGACATCAGTTGAAAGTCCTGTTTGTAACCTGTGCTTCTGACCAACTGGCTATAGATCGTGGATTCCAGTGACCCTCTTTTTGGATCTGATTGATTAGCTCGAGGGTCTCACAAGAACTCAGGGGAATATTTTACTAGATTGCTAGTTTATTACTAAAGATATAACTCAGGAAGAGCCAGATGGTATTTGTCTTTTTCTTTCTGATTTAGTTTGCTTAGCATGATAATCTGTAGGTTCATCCATGTAGCTGCAAATGACATTATTTCATGCAGATGATACCACTCTAATGGCAGAAAGTCAGGAGAGAGAGGAACTAAAGAGCCTCTTCATGAGGGTGAGAAAGGAAAATGAAAAGCTGGCTTAAAACTCAACATTCAAAAAGCTAAGATCATGGCAACTGGTCTCATCACTTCGTAGCAAATAGAAGGGGAAAATGTGGAAGCAATGGTAAATTTTATTTTCTTCAGCTCGAAAGTCGCTGTGGATGGTGACTGCAGCCATGAAAAGACACTTGCTCCTTAGAAGGAAAGCTATGAAAAACCTAGACTGTATTAAAAAACAGAGACATCCCTTTTGCTGACAAAGGTTCATATAGTCAGTTATGATCCTTCCAGTGGTCATACAGAATTGTGAGAGTTGGACCATAAAGAAGGCTGAGCGCCAAATAACTGAGGCTTTTGAGAGTCCCTTAGCCTGCAAAGGAATCAGGTCAGTCAATTTTACAGGAAATCAGCCTTGAATACTCATGGGAAGAATTGCTGTAGAAGCTGAAGCTCCAATATTTTGGCCACCTGATGCAAAGAGCTGACTCACTAGAAAAGCACCTGATGCTAGGAAAGACTGAAGGCTAAAAAGGAGCATGGGGCAGCACAGGGTAAGATGATCAGATAGCATCACTGGCTCAATGGACATGAATCTGAGCAAACTCTGGGAGACAGTGGAGGACAGGGGACCCTGATGTGCTATAGTCCATGGGGTTGGCAGCTGAACAACAAGAACAACAACAAATATTCCATTGTATATATGTACCACATCTTCTTTATTCATTCAACTGTTGATGGACATTTAGGTTTCTGCCATGTTTTGGCTATTGTAAATAGTGCTGCTATGAACATTGGGATGCATGTATCTTTTTGAATTAGAGTTTTGTCCAGATAAATTCCCAGGAGTTGGATTGCTGGATCATATGGCAATGTTATTTTTAGATTTTTGAGTAACCTTCATACTGTTTTCCATAATGGTTGCACCAATCTGCATTCCGCCAACAGAGTAGAGTAGGAGAGTTCCTTTTCTCCACATCATTCCAGCATTTTTTTTATTTGTAGACTTTTAAGTTATGGCTATTCTGACCGGTGTGTGATTTTGATTTGCATTTCTTTAACAATTAGCAATGTCGAGCATCTTTTCATGTCTTTGTTGACCATCTATATGTCTTCTTTTCAGAAACGTCTAATTAGGACTTCTGCCCACTTATTGTTTGGGTTTTTTGTTTTTTGTTATTGAATTTTGTGAGCTCTTTGTGTATTTTGGAAGGTAACCCCTTCTTGGTCATATCATTTGCAAATATTTCTCCAGTCATTAGACTATCTTCTCCAGGGATGCCACTTGTCTGGCATCTCCACCTGGAAGCTCTCCAAACAGCCTTTGGGGTTTCTCTGGAAGTTTCTTTACTTAGTCATGATTGATTAAATTACTGGCCATTAGCCATTGATTTACCCTCCAGCTCTTCTCATTTCTCAGGAGATCTGAGGTCAGGGAATATGGCACTGAATGTTCAAAACTTGTAGTCACGTGGGTGTTTCTCCTTGCAGCCAGTCCCCATGGTTCCATGTGGTCCAAAAGTCAGCTCATTCACGTAACAAAAGACTATTTCAGTTCAGTTCAGTCGATCAGTCGTATCCGACTCTTTGTGACCCCATGAATCACAGCACGCCAGCCCTCCCTATCCATCACCATCTCCCGGAGTTCATTCAGGCTCACGTCCATCGAGTCCGTGATGCCATCCAGCCATCTCATCCTCGGTCGTGCCCTTCTCCTCCTGCCCCCAATCTCTCCCAGGATTAGAGTCTTTTCCAATGAGTCAACTCTTCGCATGAGGTGGCCAGAGTACTGGAGCTTCAGCTTTAGCATCATTCCTTCCAAAGAAATCCCAGGGTTGATCTCCTTCAGAATGGACTGGTTGGATCTCCTTGCAGTCCAAGGGACCCTCAAGAGTCTTCTCCAACACCATAGTTCAAACGCATCAATTTTGCGCTCAGCCTTCTTCACAGTCCAACTCTCACATCCATACATGACCACAGGAAAATCCATAGCCTTGACTAGATGGACCTTAGTCAGCAAAGTAATGTCTCTGCTTTTGAATATACTATCTAGGTTGGTCATAGCTTTTCTTCCAAGGAGCAAGCGTCTTTTAATTTCATGGCTGCAGTCACCATCTGCAGTGATTTTGGAGCCCCCCAAAATAAACTCTGACACTGTTTCTACTTTTTCTCCATCTATTTCCCATGAAGTGATGGGACCAGATGCCATGATCTTTGTTTTCTNTTTCCCATTCTGTTGTTTTCCTCTATTTCTTTGCATTGATCGCTGAAGAAGGCTTTCTTATCTTTTCTTGCTATTCTTTGGAACTCTGCATTCAGATGCTTATATCTTTCCTTTTCTCCTTTGCTTTTCGCCTTTCTTCTTTTCACAGCTATTTGTAAGACCTCCCCAGACAGTCATTTTGCTTTTTTGCATTTCTTTTCCATGGGGATGGTCTTGATCCCTGTCTCCTGTACAGTGTCATGAACCTCATTCCATAGTTCATCAGGCACTCTATCATATCTAGGCCCTTAAATCTATTTCTCACTTCCACAGTATAATCATAAGGGATTTGATTTAGGTCATACCTGAATGGTCTAGTGGTTTTCCCTACTTTCTTCAATTTAAGTCTGAATTTGGCAATAAGGAGTTCATGATCTGAGCCACAGTCAGCTCCCGGTCTTGTTTTTGCTGACTGTATAGAGCTTCTGCATCTCTGGCTGCAAAGAATATAATCAATCTGATTTCGGTGTTGACCATCTTAGTTGCTTTCCAACAGATGTTCCCACAGTTTTAGGAGATCTGCACCAGAAAAGGGGATGAAATCAAAATGTGCTTTCGTATTATAAATCACAATATCATAGAATCTGGGAGGTGGGGTTCCTGAGAGAAAATCCAAGGAAGCTTGGGGTATAACTTATGGCAGGCCCATGGGGCTTTCTCACCGTCATGCTAGTCTTCACTCAGGCTCCAGTGAATCAGCATGTGATTCTTCCTGAGGATCATCCCAGTTCTCCTGCCCTGCAGATGGATTATTTACCATCTGATTCACTAGGGAAGCCCATGGCAGAGGAATCAGAGGTCATATTGCCAACATCTGTTGGATCATAAAAAAAGCTAAAGAGTTCCAGAAAAACATCTACCATCTACTTCTGCTTCATTGACTATGCTAAAGCCTTTGACTATGTGGATCACAACAAACTATGGAAAATTCTTAAACACATGGGAATACCACACCACCTTAACTGTCTCCTGAGAAACCTATATGCAGGTCAAGAAGCAACAGTTAGAATCAGACATGGAACAATGGACCGGTTCCAAATTGGGAAAGGAGTACGTCAAGACTTTATATTACTACCCTGTTTATTTAACTTATATACAGAGTACATCATGTGAAATAATCAACTGGATGACTCACAAGCTGGAATCAAGATTGTCGGGAGAAATTATCAACAACCTCAGATATGCAGATGATATCACTCTAATGGCAGAAAATGAAGAGGAACTAAAGAGCCTCTTTGTTGCGGTCTTTTACAGACTGGGACCTGGGGACTGGAGTTGGCGAAAAGAAAGAGAAAAAGAGAAAGAGCAATATCCCTCGGGTCACTTGGAAAGCCAATAAAGCCCATACACAGGTCTTGTACCGCTCACGAAGGCACAGGGCATCCTCTCAAGGAGGTCTTGAAAGCCTGGGTGAGAAAGTGAGCTTGGTAGGCCTCCATGCTCCAAAGAACTTACTGGAGACAAAAGAAGGACACAGGGGACCAAAGTTTCTAGTTGAACAAGGGTATTGTATTAGCAGAAATACATGCTTATATATCTTCAGTAAAATGATTACTCAGCCATTAAAAAGAATGAAATTCCACCAGTTGCAACAAAATGGATAGTCTATTAAGTACAAGGTTGGTGAAGAGAGTCACTGAAGGGAGTCCAAGCAGGTGCTCTTTCCCATGATCTCAGTCCTGAGAACTGCGTGCAGCTCTACTGGTTCCTGTATTCCAGGAACTGATAAGGAACAGAGAGTCCTTGAGAAACAGCGTACAAAGGAAGAAAATGCAACATACTGGATCCCTTAAAGTTGAACGTCCCCTGACAATTCCCCCTTTTTAATTTTTTCATTATTGGGGGTGACTGTAGATACTTTTGTGAAAAAGGCCCTGACCGAATGAGTTTGTTTAGTTTGAACAATTTTAGTAAAAGGCATCGGTATACTATAAATATAATCATCAGAATAATTATCAGTATTATAGCTCCAGATCCAATACTATGTGTAATACTTTGAAACCATCCTTGAGGGTCTAGCCCAGATAATTGATCAGCTAGCTGTTCAACTAAGGTTTCCAGATTGTTGGAGGAGGGTAGACTCTTAGAGAAGGTTTCAAAGATTTCCTTTTGTAATAATTGTACATTTAAGGAAGCATTATCATGTAAGTCTTGCAAATGAAATTTGATTTGTTCCTAGTTGTAGGGAAAATAGTTGAACTGAATGGGGTAGTACAAAATTGAGTAGAATTCCTGTCACATTTTAGTATAACTTGTTTTTGTAAATCTATTAATTTATCTCCGACCCATTGGATGGCAATTTTTATTTCCTGTATTTCATCTTGAACTTCCTCATTTATCTGAGCCTGAGTGGTCCACATAGTATAAACCTCTTTGGTCCAATTTTGAATAAAGTTGTGTGTTAGAATTGAGGTTTGTAAAGCAATGTCTGTGACAGTGGCAGTAGAGCAAATGGCTATTAATCCCAAAATGCCAAGAATTAACCATTCAGTGAATCGTTCAGGTTGCCGAAGTAATTTAGTAAGTAGCCGGGAGGCAAGTCCTGCCATGGGACCCTCCTCCCAAGGTCGCTGGAGATGTACTGGCAACCAGAGATTATGTCGAGACTGAAGAATCAAAAGGGATTCGTTTTCCAAAGAAACAGAGGAATTAAGACAAGTATACAATTCACAATCTATCCAAGTCACAGAATGTAAAGCTTTATTAAACTGCAAGTTCCCTATAGCTATAACAATAAGAAGGGGAACACAAGCTTGTATGAAATATGAATGATTATAGTGAAAGGAATAGTTACTATGACTATGACTGGTCCCCATAAAATATCCAGTTCAAGTTCCAAGTTCTTCGGTGCTCGTGGCAAGTTTCCAGATGTGCCATTGTTCAGGCCCAATCCGCTTATTGAGGACGATTCGAGGGTGAGGGGGTGCCATTCCACCATCAAGCCAGCCAAGAAATCCTTTGTCATGGTAATGTTCCATCATAGTATTAGTAACCTTCTATGCTACTTGAGTAGCATAATCACATACAGTGCTGTTAATATCATCTGAGTAGTTAGATAACCACATACCATGGGGTCCCCAATCACCAATGGTGTAATTGGCCACAAACATTAATTTCCCTGATTTAGCTTGACATCTGTCCCAATGAACAGGAGTAGATCTTTTATGTAAACCCTTTGCATAATGATTTTTGTCCTTTTCCTAGAGTTTCAGTAGTGTTGACATGGTTCTCATAGAGAGAAAGGGCAGTAAACAGTCTAAGCAATGTCCAAAAGTTCTTCTTTGGAGGTAGAATGAAAGCCCATATTTGTTGGCTAACATTAATGCATAATTCTGTTGGCCCCATGCTTAGAGGAAGGACTTCATACCCTAGAGAAATATTAATTAGTCTCCCTTCTTCCTCAGGATGAAAGGGGCCCTCCAGGTTCCAAGGAGGAGGCATATGTACTGAGTTACTAGTGGATATGATTGGTCCTATATCTGTACATTTTACAACCTGCAGTAAAGGGGGTTAGGTATATAGGCCCAATAAGTTTGATTAATCAAGTCAGCCTGAGTGGGGGGAAGCAAAAGCAAGCAAAGCAAGCATAGTGACAAAAATATTTTCAGGATTCTGAGCCATTCCCCGTTGAAAAACCAGATTTTCAGCTTTATTAGTAAGGGTTTTTATCTATTCGGTGACATCGAGTGCAGCTTTTCTTGGAAGTTTTTAAAGCCGCCGGGGCTTGTACTGGAAACCCCTCCTCCTGGGCATTTCGCTGTTTCTTCTCCGTCTTGAATGCTGGTGGCTCCCCTGGGGCGGATCTTCCGAAGAAGGAGCCAACTGATTTCGTTGGATCCATCTGGAGGAATAGAAGCATACCTCTTTCTCTGTAATGTTAATTTTGCAGATTTCCATTGTTTAGTCAACCCATCTTGATACCAAATGGGCAGAGGAAGGGAGGTATCATTCAATGCCTTGAAATGTTTTTCTGCTTTTGTCAAAATATCTCCTTGTGGTAAGTTTAAAAAATTTAAAACAAATAAAGCTGTATTAACAATAGTTATAGGATTAAAGAATATATTGCGTTGGAATCTAGTAAAGTCTGCTCTGGATAAGGAAGATAGAAGTGTTCCTGTGTATTCCCCTTTTAAAAATTTTTTTATTTGTACTTTCAGTGTGTGATGTGTTTGTATATGGGTCATATAAATGGGGAGGGTGCGGTTCCTAATAAGAGATTGTAGTTCGAGAAAAAGTTGTTGAATTATAGGTTGATTGGAGTTTGTAGTGGAGGTTTCTATATTTCTTACTATAAAAACTGAATATAAGGAGTCAAATTATATTAATGGGGTAAGGATGTAGGTGAATAATTTGAATAAGAGTATATAATTCATTTTGTTGAGTAGAATGAAATTTAGTATAGAAGATTTTATATTCTTTGAGAGAGCAGAATGAGGCTTTGGAGTTTAGTCCCATCTATATAGAAAATATCAGCTTGAGGTATAGGTTGTGAGCTGATAATGTGTGAGAGAATAAATTCAGTATTTTTAAAGAGATTCCAGAGTTTGTTGGAAGGATAATGAAATGAAATTTCTTTAAAATATTCCAGAAAGGCTATTTGGGAATCGGTAGAAGTTTGTAGTGCATTCTGAAATTGAGATTTATTTTATGAGGATCAGAGCCAATTAGAGTTTCAGTTTTATTTCTCCCATTGATAATTATTAGAGCAATCAAATCAAGATAGGGCGTAAGTGACCTTGTCCTTCTAAAATGGGTATAGATCCATTCTATTGGGTGTTCTTGTTGGGCAAGAAGTCCTGTGGGGGAATGGAGAGAGGGGAGTATAACTCTAGAGGTAAATCAAGTATAATACGAGTAAGAAACTATTTTTGCAATTTATTTTGTATTAAACAGAGTTCCTCTCATGCCTCTTGTGAAAGTGAACAAGGGCTATTTAAATCAGGATCTCTTTTAAAAGTGTTAAATAGATTAGTCAGTTGATAATTTGCAATGCCTAAAGAGGGTCTAATCCAGTTTATATCACCTAAAAGTTTTTGAAAATCATTCAAGGTTGATAATTTATCGGTACGAATCGGTGTTAGTTGGGGAGTAATACATTGTCTATTAAGAACAAATCCTAAGTAATGGTAAGGTGTAGAGGTTTGAATCTTTTTAGGGGCAATGATTAATCCAGAGTCTTTTAAGTATTGTTGAGCTATGTCAAACATTTGTTGCGTTTCTAAAACAGATGGAGCAGAAAACAAAATACTGTCCATATAATGAATAACAAGAAAGTTAGGAAATTGTATTCTTACAGGTTTAAGGGATTTGGTTACATAGTATTGGCACATGGTGGGAGATTTCATCATTCTTTGAGGTGGTACAGTCCATTGGTACCGTTTATGAGGCCCGGTGTGATTAGATAAGGAAGAGAGAAAGCAAATCTCTCTCGGTTTAGAGGGTGTAAAGGTATAGTAAAAAAGCAGTCTTGTAAATCTATAATAATAATATGTCAGTTTTGAGGAATAGTGGTAGGTGATGGAATTCCTGGTTGCAATGCATTTATAGGATTCATAGATGCATTAACTTTTTTAAGGTCTGTTAAGAGATGCCGTTTGTTAGATTTCTTTCTTATAACAAAAATTGGAGAGTTCCAAGGGGAATATGGTTCCTCAATATGTTTTAATTCCAATTGTGTTGTTATGAGTTCCTTAGTAGCCTCCAATTTCTCTTTTGTAAGGGGCTATTGCTTTGTCCAAATAGGCTCATCATTCTTTCAAGTTATTTTAATAATTGCATTGTTTGTCAAATGAGCAGTGGCCCCTAGGAAAAATGTGGAATATATATTTGAGTTTGCCATTGCATAAGTAAAACTCTCCCTATTAGATTAAGGGGTGCATCTATCACATAAGGCTGTAATGTTGTAGGCTGGCCTTCTGGTCCCTCATAAGGATAAATTTGAATATTTCGATAGATTTCTTGTATTTTGGTTTGAGAAATTCTTGTAATTTGGCAATAAATTCTCTGTATAGCCCAAGATTTGGGCCATAAATGTTTGGAAATAATAGTAATATTGGATCCAGTATCGAGGAGACCAGAAAATCTTTTGCCATTAATTTTGATATATATATTTAGTTGTGCATATTCAGATATAATGAGTGTACATAAGGATTGTTTTTGATCTGTATTGCTAAATCCATCTGTCCATATGTCATTAGAGGAGTTAATAGAAATGTAAGGTAAAAGAAGTAATTGGGCAATTTTGTCCCCTTTTTTGAATTGCCATAGTATCTGAGATGACATCATAATTTGAATTTCTCCCTTATAATCTGAATCAATTATTCCAGGGTGAACAGTAATTCCCTTAGAAGTCAAGTTGGATTGGCCAAGTAAAAGGCCGAAGGTTTGTGGAGGTAGGGGTCCGAAAAGTCCAGTAGGTATTCTGGAAGGGAATGCTTGAGGGAAAAGAAGAAAATCATTTAGGGCAGGTATGTTGATGGCAGCACTGCCGGATGTTGAGGGTTTGAGGGAAAGATGGAGTTTGTCCCTGGGTTTTGTTGATGGGGACCCGGGGAGTCCCCAGCTTGGAGTTTCCTGAAATAGGCTTCCCTTCAACATCGACATTCCGGGCCCACTGTATCCCTTTATGGCAATGAAGGCAGATTCCTGGAGGTTTTTAAACAATTTTATTTTTTTCCTGTGTGCCTTTTAGGGAAATCCCTTTGTAAACGCGTCTTGTCCCCACATGTAAAATATCCTTCATTTCCCTTTTAAAAGCAGCAGCCATTGTTTTAGCTAATATTTGCATTTTCTGAGTTTCTGATCCTAAATTGTGATAAGACTTCAAATAATCAATAACAGTCCCAGTCTCCTGAATTGGAGCGATAGCTCTTTGATAGCCCTGATTTGCATTTTTATAAGCAAGTAGTTTTCCTAGTTGCATTATGGCCTCTTCTCTGATAACACTATGGGAAATAGCAACTTCCAGTCTAGCTGAAAAATCAGCATAGGCTTCATTAGGCCCTTGGGATATCTTTGTATAGCTGCCTTTAGGCTCCCCTTGAGTAATTCGATCCCAAGCTTCAAGGGCAACTTCTTTCAATGGCTTGATGAGCCCCCAGGATGGTAGCTTATGGTGAATGATTCTTCCAGATTAGTGGTCTCTGAAGGAGAGTTAACTCCGTGACCAAAGACAGGTCTCAGTCATTCAGAGCTTTGTGTGCAAAATTTTATTTAAAGTGACAGAACAGAGAAAGCGTCTGATATAGACATCAGAAGCGGGTAGAAAGAGTATCCACCTCACTAGTTTATGTGGGACCTTATATATTTCTCAACTAGCTGCTGAGAATAGATAAAAAGAATACTTCAAAGTTGTAAGAGTTCCATTAGACCCTTTCCCAAGACATACATCCTGAGATAACTTTGGCACAAGATTAGCCAGGGAGAACAAGTTCCAGACAATGTCTCTGGGCAAGATATACTCTTGCTATGTAATCAGGGGTACAAGTCTTGAGATACAGGTTCCCAGGCAAGATTTGCTATAATCATTAACAAAGAGCCTAAGAAAAGCATTTTGCTTCCTCTTTATAGGGCACTGGATTGTCTGCCTAAGCTTTAACTCTTTCATTTCTCCTGCTTTTGTGAGAATATGGTTGCCAGGGAAAGGGGTGGATAGTATTTTCTCATAAATATGAGTTTATGCCAAAGGCTTATCATTGTCATCAAGAAAAGTATTGTCAGTCTTAGTGTCAAAAAGAGCCTCAGAAGAGTCATCTTCAGGGTCATCTTGGTCTTGGATTGAGGGGACTTTCGGTTTTGTGCCTGTTGCAAGAGGAGGAGGAGCGCTTGGGGCAGGGCTGGTAGGAAAAGTTTGAAATATTTTATGTTGTTCTATTTGAGCCTTTTGTAAAGTTTCATCATCTAAGTTATATTCATGTAACAAGTGTTCTGCCTGTTGTCAAATATCAGCGGGGCTAGAATTACCTTGAAATGGCAGAATCACAGCTTTAACAAAATGGATAATCTATTAAGTACAAGGTCACTGAGAGTCACTGAAGGGAATCCGAGCAGGTGCTTCTCCCATGATCTCAGTCCTGAGAACTGTGTGCAGCTCTACTGGTTCCTGTATTCCAGGAACTGATAAGGAACAGAGAGTCCTTGAGAAACAGCACACAAAAGAAGAAAATGCAACATACTGGATCCCTTAAAGTTGAATGTCCCTGAGACCTCTTGATGAGGATGAGAGGGGAGAATGAAAAATCTGGCTTAAAACTCAGCATTCAAAAAGTGAAGATCATGGCATCTGGTCCCATTTCTTCATGGCAAACAGATGAGGAAAAAGTGGAAACAGTGACAGATTTTATTTTTTGGGCTCCAAAATCTCTGCAGATGGTGACTGTAGCCAAAAAATTAAAAGATGCTTGCTCCTTGGGGGGAAAACTATAACAATCCTAGGCAGCATATTAAAAAGCAGAGACATCACTTTGCCAACAAAGGTCCGTATAGTCAAAGCTACATTTTTTCCAGTAGTCAAGTATGGATGTGAGAGTTGGACCATAAAGAAGGCTCAGCACTGAAGAACTAATGTTTTTGAATTGTACTGGAGAAGATACTTGAGAGTCTTTTGGAGAGCAAGGAGATCAAACCAGTTAATAATCCTAGTTAACCAGGGAAATCAACCCTGACTATTCATTGGAAGGATTGCTCTTGAAGCTGAAGCTCCAATACTTTGGTGACCTGATGTGAAGAGCTGACTCTTTGGAAAAGATCCTGATGCTGGGAAAGATTGAAGGCAGAAGGAGAAGGGGATAACAGAGGATGAGATGGTTGGATGGCATTACTGACTCAATGGACATGAATTTGAGCAAACTCAGGGAGGTAGTGAAGGCCAGTGGACCCTGGTGTGCTGCAGTGTATGATCAAACCCAAGTGCTTTGTTTCCTAGCTTCGTCTCTTTCCACAATACAACATTACCTGTCTATATTAAGGCATTATAGAATGCTCTCCTGCATAAGCCATGTTTTGTTTTGTTTTGTTTTTAAAGTGGTTGCTTCTTGAATCCATAGTTAATGGTTTTTACTTGTCTCAGGTTTGCTTTAGTATTCATTTTATTTTTCAGTGAAAGTGCCTATAACCATTGACCTCTGTCCTCACTTCAAAGACATACTTTTTCTTGTCTAGATTGATTACCTCCTGATCCTCTTTCCACCATACATTTGCACCATCTACAAATTGCTGCGGATGCTTCTTGCAGAGGTTTCAAAAATCTCTGAAGATGTGATTCATAGAAATGTGAGGATAGCTGCCGATTCAGTATTAAATAGAAAAACTATACTAAACACTTAATCTTTTTTGATGATTCAAAAAGTAGAGCCACTCTGCAGGTGGAAATGTACTTGGCTTTTGTGTGCTTTGAGATGACAGTCTCAGGTCCCTTAGAAATATTTAGACAGACATTGGGAATCATAGGGCCATGCCAGCACAGTCACAGAAGGTGGGAGTGTCCAGAAATCAGACATTGGTCTAGGATCAGTGGTAAGAATAGTCTGTTTATAAGCTGGAACCGTGACACCACTGGGATGGGAATAAAATCCCCTCAGGCAGCTCCAGCTGACAGGAAAAGACTTCCCCATTCAGGAAGGCTCAAGCAGGGAAGTTGTTATTTTAAAGTCTAAAAGCAGCTTACCTTCTTCTTGCTTCCTTCTACACTCAGTATAAAGGCCTGACCCCTTCTTTTGGATGTCTCATGTGATAGCTTGTTTTTTAAGGGCCAAGTACAAGAAGGGAAAGGGTCCTGGTGGAAATGTGGCCGGATGAGCACCTGTGCCTCTGGACCAAGGGGAGAATAAGATGTCAGCCAAGAACATTCAGACACAAAGCTAAGGAAGACTTTCCGAAGGGTGAATGGCAAGTTTTGGAAATTTTCGGTGGTTAAAGGGAGAGATTTCCCTTCTTATGAGCTTTCCACATGGATCAGGTTCTCTTGTCTGGAATATTAGTATAACCAAGATGACTTTAGAATGTTTTTCTTTAATTTTGACTTTAAGAGATCCAAAGATTGCAGAATTAATTCTTTTATAGGGTGATATCCCCAATACTGCTGTTTTGTTGTGTTGTAGTATCATTTCTACTTTAGAAAGGAATGATACATATTTATTGTAAAAACTTCAAACAAGACAGAAACGTATGAAAGCAGGAATAGCTCCTAAAATATCACCATCCAGAGCTAACCTTTGTATTCTTTTCTAGATACTCAAACTAGCCTAGAGGAACTTTTTGTCTTAAATAACTGATAAGTCCAAGGATATCCCTTGCTTCAGGTATGACTAAGTGTCAATGTTCAGATTATGCTCTCCTCTGTCTGAGCTTCTTTCTCAGGCGGGCTCTCTTCCTGGACCAAACGTGGCCCCCGACAGGACTAAGTCTCCATGGGCTCCACCACCTGCTATCTCAGGAGGTTAAACTGGCTTTCTTGACAGTTTCAGCAAAAGCCCTGATGTCAAGTGCACTTGGAGAGGAACGTAAGGTGCCAACAACTGCAAATGAACCATATGAATTGATGAAGGGAAAATTTTTTGTTCGTTTTGATTTCTGTGTTTTTACATTAATTAAATATTTTCAAGTTGAATTTTAGCTGATTTACAGTATTGTGTTAATTTTGGGTGTGTAACCTAGGGATTCATATTTTATAGATTGTACTCCATTTAAAGTTGTTATAAAGTAATGGCTAAATCCTCTCTCTTCAATGTATCCTTTTAGCTTATTTATTTCCTAGTGGTAGTTTGCATTTCTTTATCCCCTACCCGTTTTGCCGTTCCTCCCTTCTGTCTCCCCACTAGTAATCGCTAGTTTGTTCTTTGTATCTGTGACTCTGATTTTGTTGTTATATATTCGTTTTTTTCTTATATCTTATATTTCACATATGAGTGATACCATACAGTATTTGTCTTTCTCTGTCTGACTTTTTTTTTTGCTAAATGTAATACCCTCCAAGTCCATCCATGCTGTGGCAAAATTTCATTCTTTTGTATGGCTGAGTAATTTTGCATTATATATATATAAACATACACATATGTAAATTACACATACACATGTAAATTATACACGCACATGTAT
>SJYQ01002016.1:251147-268935 GCA_006410935.1 Redunca redunca | reverse complement strand
GGCAACCCACTCTAGTACTCTTGCCTGGAAAATCCCATGGATAGAGGAGCCTGGTAGGCTGCAGCCCATGGGGTCACTAAGAGTCGGACACGACTGAGTGACTTCAGGTTTACTTTTCACTTTCATGCATTGGAAAAGGAAATGGCAACCCACTCCAGTGTTCTTGCCTTGAGAATCCCAGGGACGGGAGAGCCTGGTGGGCTCCCGTCTATGGGGTCGCACAGAGTTGGACACTACTGAAGCAACTTCGCAGCAGCAGCATTTATGGTCTCAGCTTTGTATTGAAATAGTGAGGTCTTCCATAATTTGTATGTAGTATGGAACTAAATGTTGAAAACAAATATGTCGCCTTTATGTAATTATTGCCAAATATGTTATTTTACAGACATTATTTTGTCAACTAAGGTCTGTCTAGTCAAGTCTATAGTTTTTCTTGTGGTCATGTATGGATGTGAGAGTTGGACTGTGAAGAAGGCTGAGTGTCAAAGAATTGATGCTTTTGAACTGTGGTGTTGGAGAAGACTCTTGAGAGTCCCTTGGACTGCAAGGAGATCCAACCAGTCCATTCTGAAGGAGATAAGCCCTGGGATTTCTTTGGAAGGAATGATACTGAAGCTAGAACTTCAGTACTTTGGCCGCCTCATGCGAACAGCTGACTCATTGGAAAAGTCTCTGATGCTGGGAGGGATTGGGGGAGGAGGAGAAGGGGACAACAGAGTATGAGATGGCTGGATAGCATCACTGACTCAATAGATGTTGAGTTTGAGTGAACTCCGAGAGATGGTGATGGACAGGGAGGCCTGGCGTGCTGCGATTCATGGGGTCGCAAAGAGTCGGACACGACTGAGTGACTGGACTGAACTGAACTGAACTGAACTGTCAGTGAGTTTGTGTTACATTTTATTATCTGTGCATCCGGTGTTCCTGACCTTTTAGAAAATAAATTTTATGTAACAATTTCTGAATTAAAAAATGTAAAATGTGAGAGTTTCAAGTTAAGCTTTATTTGGAGAAAAATGAGGACTGTGACCTGGGGGACAGCATTTTAGATAGCTCTGAGAAACTGCTCCAAACAACTGGAGAGGAGAAGGTCAATATATATGCCATTTCAGTGAAGGGAAGTTCATGCCATCAAGCACATATTTTTGCAGGTTTCTGCTAGTCATGAGGAGCAGACATCACTATGAAAGAATTTAGCACTTTTCTAGATATGGGGAGATTCAAGAATTGGGCTCATAAAATCAGTTCTTGAAAATATCTAACTATCTGAAAACTTATTCAGCCAATTAATAAATCAAACTCTAATGGTTATTTTTTAAAACTATAGCTACAAGTGCTTTACTATTTTAGTACATGGTACCATTTTGTATTCAATTGCCTGTCAGAAAAATTGAGTCATTTCTGAATCTTTCTCATCCTCCACCCATATATTGGCAGTGAACCAAGTCAAATTGCTTCCATCTACTCCTTTCCATTTCTACTGCTACTGCTTACTGGATTATTGAAATGAGATCTGAATTGGTCTTTCCTCTTTTCCTCTTAATGCCATCCCTTCATGTATAGTTGTCTAAATAATCTCAAATTTTATCAGATCATGTCAGCCATCTGGTTTAAAATATTTTTGTAACTTCTCTTACAGAACATTATAAAATTAAAAAATCAAAACTCTTCAGATGACAAATATACTTTATGTTCACTTTCAGCCTTTTTTTCTTCTCCACTCTTTCAAATGTGTGTACTTGTATTTAACATGAGCTTGCTTTATTTTTTTCTCTCTGTGTAATATCATTTACTCCCTCTCCTACTGTGAAAGTTATATTTATTCTTCTTGTTTCTTAAATATCATTTTTTTACCATGATAATTTCACTACACATTTTCTTTCATTTTAGGGCCAGTTATATATGTTCAAATGACTTTTTTTTTTCCTATTAGCATCAATTTAGCCTAACAAAATGCATGAGTTGTTGATTACCAAAACAGAATAATACTACTCATTTAAATACCAAAGCACTAAATAACTTTATGTCATACTTAATCTGTCAAGTTTAAAATATTTCAGAAACATCTGACATTATTACTATTGTTACTAAATATAGCATAGAACTGATACTTCGTTCAGTTCAGTTCAGTTGCTCAGTCGTGTCCGACTATTTGTGACCCCATGAATCGCTGCACGCCAAGCCTCCCTGTCCATCACCAAGTCCCGGAGTTCACTCAGACTCAACATCCATCAAGTCAGTGATGCCATCCAGCCATCTCATCCTCTGTCATCCCCTTCTCCTCCTGCCCCCAATCCCTCCCAGCATCAGAGTCTTTTCCAATAAGTCAACTCTTCACTTGAGATGGCCAAAGTACTGGAGTTTCAGCTTTAGCACCATTCCTTCCAAAGAAATCCCAGGGCTGATCTCCTTCAGAATGGACTGGTTGGATCTAGTTGCAGTCCAAGGGACTCTCAAGAGTCTTAGGATTATAAAAAGATCTAATCCTTTTTCTTATATCTTGATTATTTGATATATTATTGCATTCTTAAAATATTTGGTCAATGGTACCCTAAAGTAAATTCTTTTAACTGCATTTAAGAAATATTTTGGAGTTTATGAAGAAGAAGAAAGCACTAAGTCGTGTCCAACTCTTGCAATCCCATAAATTGTAGCCTGCTAGGTTCCTCTGTCCATGGGATTCTCTAGGCAAGAATAATGGAAAGGATTGCCATTTCCTTCTCCAGGGGAATTTCCCAACCCATGAATTGAACCCATGTCTCCTACATTGCAGGCAGATGCTTTACCAACTGAGGTACGTGGGAAGCCCTTGGAGTTTATGACATAACCATAATTTACAATTAAAAAATCTCTTAAAATGAGGCATTTTAAATGCAAAATTTATTTCAACTAGATTACCAGTATAGCTGATCTGCCTAGTGTTACAGTGAGCTCAAAATTACTCAGTTCTAGAATGGATAAGGAAACTGCTCTCAAATAGTCTAAGATTTTGATAATTATAATAAACATGAATTTGCAGACATTCTCTTATTTATTCAAGATTGTTCTGATCATCTACCGTCTTCTGGGAACTGAGTTGCAAATGATACTAGGGTTAGTATGTTCTCTAAAATCAAATAAACATACATGGAAAGAGAAACAACATTGTGTGGGAGAGTCTATAATGGTAGCAAAAATAGGACAGTATTCAGAACTGCCTTAATTACTTAGAAATTTACATGTAAAATGATATGTAGAGTGGACCCTGGCTGTATTAATGTTTTGTGTATGTAAAGTAAAAATTAAATTTCCTGAATAGAAGGGCACAAACAGACCACATTGGGGGTTAACCTTTCTTTTGAAGCAAAGTATTGGGCAGAACTATAACAAAACATTATTTAAAGACAGTGAAAGATCATCAGTTTAAATCAAGTTTAAGGGATTCAATACTTCAAAAAGGGAAACATCAGCAAAAACCGCATTTATTTTAGATTTCTTGCTGTGAACAATTTTTACAGTTCCAAGTTTACTGAAAGAGTCCTATGATGCAATATTATAATATTGAGGGTGTCAGCATAAGAGTTTGGGCTGAAAAATGGTCAGAACTAAGAAAAGGGAGTCATACCAAGAAAGAGAGCAGAAAATAGCTGCTGAGGCTGAATATCATATTTGAAAATAATATATTGAAGTTTTCAGTTCAGTTCAGATGCTCAGTCATATCCGACTCTGTGACTCCATGGACTGCAGGGTACCAGGCTTTCCTGTCCATCACAGCTCCCTAAGCTTGCTAAAACTCATGTCCATCGAGTCAGTCATGCTTTCCAACCATCGCATCCTCTGTTGTCCCCTTCTCCTGCCTTCAATCTTTCCCAGCATCAGGGTCTTTTCCAACGAGTCAGTTCTTCACATCAGGTGGTCAGAGTATTGAAGTTTCAGCTTCAGCATCAGTATTTGCAATGGATATTCAGGATTGATTTCCTTTAGGATTGACTGGTTTAATCTTTTGCAGTCCAAGGATCTCTCAAGAGTCTTCTCCAATACCACAGTTCAAAAACATCAATTCTTTGGTGCTCAGCTTTCTTTATAGTCCAACTCTCACATCCACCGATGACTAGTAGAAAAACCATAGCTTTGACTAGAGGGACCTTTGTCGGCAGTGTAATGTTCTGCTTTTTAATATGCTGTCTAGGTTGATCATTGTTTTTCTTCCAAGGAGCAAGCGTCTTTTGATTTCATGGCTGCAGTCACCATCTGCAGTGATTTTGGAGCCCAAGAAAATAAAGTCTGTCACTGTTTCCATTGTTTCCTCATCTATTGGCCATGAAGTGATGGGACCAGATGCCATGATCTCAGTTTTTTGATTGTTGAGATTTAAACCAGCTTTTTCACTCTCCTCTTTCACTTTCATCAAGTGGCTCTTTAGTTCTTCTTCACTTTCTGCCATAAGGGTGGTGTCATCTGCATATCTGGGGCTATTGATATATCTCCCAGCAATCTTGATTCCATCTTGTGCTTCATCCAGCCCAGCATTTCATGTGATGTACTCTGAATAGAAGTTAAATAAGCAGAGTGACAATATACAGCCTTAACATACTCCTTTCCCAACTTGGAACCAGTCTGTTGCTCCACGTCCAATTCTAACTGTTGCTTCTTGACCTGTATACAGATTTCTTAGGAGTCTGGTCAGGTGGTCTGGTATTCCCATCTCTTGAAGAATTTTCCACAGTTTGTTGTGATCCACACAGTCAAAGGCTTTGGCATAGTTAATAAAGTAGAAGTAGATGTTTTTCTGGAACTCTGTTGCTTTTTTGATGATCCAATTTTCCAAGGCATATTGAAGTTCAGATTTTCAAATTTTGGAAGAATTTATGAACGTGCTAGCTGATTGCTTAAAGGAAGCCCTGTCTGATTTTAAATTAAATGAGTAAATTATAGCAAATAATTTTAAAGCAGTATTATAATCATGTTTAAACTTACAAAAACATTTAATTTGGTATGTGATCCATATTGGTCTTCATGTGTGATATGAAACAAAATGAAAACTCTAAAGGAAGAATGCCTTGAACCTCAAGATTTCTCAGGTCATCCCTGATCTTGTTCTTTGGGATTGTTACAATATTGGTCTCAAGGAGAATAATCTGCACTCAGTGAAGGCAAGATTATGGAGAAAATATAATTTGGGGGCCTAATTTGTTTGTACAAAGAACACTCTAATGGCATTAAAAGGGCAGAAAGATATTATGTTGAAGAAGATCTGTAGGATATTAGGATAAGGAGATAACATTCTGAGATTGTGGCAAAGGTGAAAGGCACAGACAGAATGACTGTCACTCTATACATTCTTTTTCTGTTCCAGAATGTCAGAAGAATGCTAAGCAGTGCCAGGGCTAGAATTCCCCAATTTATAATTACATTCGGACATGACTGAAGTGATGCAGCAGCAGCAGGGACTTCCTCTGTCAATTATTTGCTTCCTATTTTCCTACTGAAAGGTTGTTGCTGAACCACAAAAGAAGCCGGGATTCTTGGCCTCTGGAGGAGAATTCAATCTGGGGCCAGAGATGAGGTTTGATCACTCAGGCTTTTTGTGTAATAGAGTTTTATTAAAATATAAAAGGGATAGAGAAAGCTTCTGACAGAGACATCAGAAGAGGGCAGAAAGAGTGCCCCCTCGCTAGTGTTAGCCATGGAGTTATATACATTTTAATTACTTATTACAGCGAATCAAAAGGATGTCTGGAAGTTGTAAAGACCTTACTAGACCTACTCCCATAATTTACATTTTTAGATAACAGGATTAGCCAGAAGGTTTTTTTCTGTAAACTGTCTTCAAGCAGGATACGTTATTGTTATATAATCCTAAGGGATGTAGAGGGAAAAAAGTTTGTCCTTTCCTCCTTCTTGATAATTCCAGACCCCTCTCTCCTTGGGGACCCTCAGACTTCTTATAAACCTGCCTAGGAGTTGACTCTGTCACTATTCTCGTACTTTTCATTACATATAGAATGAGATTATATTGATAGATCAGTTCCAAATGATATATATATATATACATACATACATATACATGTATAATATTATTCAATTTTCACTTCAATGACATTGCTTGTTTTCTTTGGATGGCACATAGCTCCAGAGCATCCAAATAAATGTGTATATCTCAGCTGTCAGGGAACAAATGATTGGCATCAGCCATCCATGTTCATTAAGTTGAAGATTTGGCATGCCTTGTATTAGAAAAAGCTAAATTTAATAAAAGTCATGTAGCCTGCCAGATGTTCCATTGTAAGATATGATAGATTTTACCAGAATAATGTTTCATAAACAAGGTCAGTTGAATTCAATTAAATTGTCTTCGTATGTTCTTAATATCAATTTATGAGAATAACAAGTTGTTTTATAATTTTGAAACTATAATTTCATTATTCTCTATGTAAATTTCAACTTCCAGTTTATCAAAGAGAATTTTAGTGGTAAAATGGAGGTTTAGTCTAAGAAACATAAGAAATAGATGTACTTTAGTATTTTGTTTAAGGAAGTTAACCCAGAATGCAGGAATACTATTCTTACTGTGTTATACTATCAGTTTTTGTGTTTCCTGCTCCTTTTTTCATGCTATTTCTGAACACACCAAAAAAAAGAAAAAAGGAGCAGGAAACACAAAAACTGATAGTATAACACAGTAGGTCGCAAAGAGTTAGACATGACTGAGCGACTTCATTTTCACTTTCTGTATGCTATACACACATATTCTACATACTTTTGACTCTATCAGTATAATAACTAGTTATTTAGAACTGAAACTAAAAATTACAGAAAATAATGGAAATATATTGTGAGGAGGGTAAAATTATTAAGAAAAGAAAAACTTTTTTAAAACGAGAAAGGGCTGCAATATGTTGATTTATGAAACACCAGATTCAATAATTACTTGACATTAGACCCTCAATATTAGACCAGGGGCTTCCCTAGTGGCTCAGACGGTAAAGCATCTGCCTGTGATGCAGGAGACCCGGGTTCAATTCCTGGGTCGGGAAGACCCCCTGGAGAAGGAAATGGCAATCCACTTCAGCACTCTTACCTGGAAAATCCCATAGATGGAGGAGCCTGATAGGCTACGTCCATCGGGCCACAAAGAGTTGGACACGACTGAGCGACTTCACTCACTTAGACCCGCAATAACTACTTGAAATTACACCCATTGCATTCGATTTTCCATGATTTATTTTACTGGACAAATATTTTGACCACCTGATGTGAAGAGCTGGCTCATTTGAAAAGACCCTGATGCTGGGAAAGATTGAGGGCAGGAGGAGAAGGGGACGACAGAGGATAAGATGGTTGGATGGCGTCACTGACACAATGGACATGGGTTTGGGTGGACTCCAGGAGTTGGTGATGGACAGGGAGGCCTGGTGTGCTGCAGTTCATGGGGTTGCAAAGAGACAGACACGACTGAGTGACTGAACTAAACTGAATTTTGTGAACTAATCAACAATAAAATCATGAAAAACAAGTAAAATAAAAAAAAAATAGCAACAACAAAAGCAACAATTTAGTGCTTAAATTCATAGATTCTGGAATCAGAGGGTTTGACTTTCCTGGCTTGTTTGTTTACTATTTTTCTGATATTAGGCAAGTTACCTAATGCCTCTGTTCCTCAGTTTACGGTGGTAATAATGATGTTGGGAGGAATGAATAAGTTAACATGCATAGGGCTTTATGAGCAATACTTAGAAAACAAATGTCAGTATGTGTAAATTATTATAACCCTAAACCCTAATTTCTTTTACAATCTCTTGAATCTTCTTGGATTTGAATTAGTTTAAAAGAATCATCACCATTGTTATGCATAGGAGGTTATCAAACAATAAGATGTTAAACAGCTTAAGCAGCGGTATGGTTCTCTTAATTGCTTGTTCTCTGACTTCACTCTTTTATAAATCAAACATGCTATCCTAATTATCAAACTCTGTATACATCTTTCTTGTCTCTGCTTCACTGTTTGTGCAGTCTACCTTGAATTGTCTGCATTCATCCCATGGCACTTCCATCTCATCTCCAGACTTTCCTCTTCTCTTTCTGATTCATTGAATTTCCTTCTGTTAGTCAACATCCTTCCTATGGTCATTGAAAGGTCTTCCCAAAGACTAACTTTTATCTACATTTTTTTGTTCTCTAGTATACTTTATTCCCATTTCTTTTGTTAGCAACTCATATTGACCCCTCTCAATCTCTAAAATCTAGGCTTAAATGTCAGATTCCTTATTCACATAATTTTATGAGTATTCTAGAAGTACCTATAACTCAATATGTACAAAACCTCGACTAGCTCTCATCTTTCCTCACTGTCTCTTAAAATCATGTCTATTCTTTTAGGTCCTGCTCACCTTTCTAAGCCTACCTTGGCCACTATAATCAGAATAAAAATTTTTCTAACTTCATATCTTTTATATGTCAAGGTTTTTATGCTATTATGGAAGTTACTCAATGTTTATTTAAATTTTAACTATTCCATCTCATGCTCTACTTTTCCTATTAAGATATTTTTAAAAGCATGAACCATATTTTATACAAACTTATACATATCAAATATTTAGCATAGACTCTGGAACATAATGAGTATTATTATTTTTAATTTTAATATGATCAAATGCAGATAAACAAAAAATGGAGAAAGATTTATGAGTCATCATTTAAACATTTNCGTTTCTCATGATGTCCTCTGCATAGAAGTTAAATAAGCAGGGTGACAGTATACAGCCTTGACGTACTCCTTTTCCCATTTGGAACGAGTCTGTTGTTCCATGTCCAGTTCTAACTGTTGCTTCCTGACCTGCATACAGGTTTCTCAAGAGGCAGGTCAGGTGGTCTGGTATTCCCATCTCTTTCAGAATTTTCCACAGTTTATTGTGATCCACACAGTCAAAGCTTTGGCATAGTTAATAAAGCAGAAATAGAAGTTTTTATGGAACTCTCTTGCTTTTTTGATGATCCAGCGAATGTTGGCAATTTGATCTCTGGTTCCTCTCTTTTCTAAAACCAGCTTGGCTTCAGCAATACATGAACTGTTTAGATCCTACTTGTGTGTAGAATAGCAATAGCAATAAGTCCATAAGAGAGTGTCCTGAATAACATGTGAGCCAAGGGGAGTTGCCTGATGTAGTAGTCACTGTTTCCTTTCCAATAAGTTGAGTTTCTAAGTTCAGTTCAGTTCAGTTCAGTCGCTCAGTCGTTTCTGACTCTTTGCAACCCCATGAATCGCAGCACGCCAGGCTTCCCTGTCCATCACCATCTCCCAGAGTTCACTCAGACTCACGTCCATCGTGTCTGTGATGCCATCCAGCCATGTCATCCTGGGTCGTCCCCTTCTCCTCCTGCCCTCAATCCCTCCCAGCATCAGAGTCTTTTCCAGTGAGTCGACTCTTCGCATCAGGTGTCCAAAGTACTGGAGTTTCAGCTTCAGCATCATTCCTTCCAAAGAAATCCCAGGGCTGATCTCTTTCAGAATGCACTGGTTGGATCTCCTTGCAGTCCAAGGGACTCTCAAGAGTCTTCTCCAACACCACAGTTCAAACACATCAATTTTTCAGCACTCAGCCTTCTTCACAGTCCAACTCGCACATCCATACATGACCACAGGAAAAACCATAGCCTTGACTAGATGGACCTTAGTCGGCAAAGTAATGTCTCTGCTTTTGAATATACTATCTAGGTTGGTCATAACTTTTCTTCCAAGGAGTAAGCGTCTTTTAATTTCATGTCTGCAGTCACCGTCTGCAGTGATTTTGGAGCCCCCCAAAATAAAGTCTGACACTGTTTCTACCGTCTCTCCATCTATTTCCCATGAAGTGATGGGACCGGATGAGTTTCTAAGTGGCCAGACAATAATTAAATTAATAACAGAACTCATTAGTCATTCATGAAAGATTTTGTTATTGCTTTAATATGAGAGGTGTGCATGTAGATGGACTGAGGCAGTATTGAGAGATACTGAAAGTAATATAGTACTGAGATTTAACTTCTGTTTGTACACTGCTGTGCATTATGCTGGCATCCAATACTTTCATGTTTTGCATGCATTATTCCTTAGGTTTCCCTGTGCCACTTCAAAATTATTCTCTCAATACCACCTTGGTCTTGGACTCACTGTCTAAATTAAAATGACTATTATTAATAAGATATGTATGTTTGCTTCTGTACAGTATGTTTTAAAATAAAACAAAATTACCAATAGATTATATCAAAATTTTAAACTAAAAGCCCAAGAAAAATAGGCTATTAAAGGTTAATAGGATTTTTCTTACACTGTAGGAATATAATTCTCTGTATTCTTGTCACCTTTATTCTAATCTTGAGGTACAGCTCTTTAATAAATAGATCTGAGATTATCATACGGTATATATTCATGTGTAAAATGGAATTGTTTCAAAGTTCATTGCTTCAACTGGAATATTCGTTGTAGCATTTCCTGTGAGGAACCCTGCTGTAGTATGTTATGATACACTGGTAACACACTTGACTCTTTTAGCTTACTCATCAGTGCCTGGGGAATGTGTTATTTTTAAAATTTTGTTTATTTATTTATTTTTGGTTATACTTTGCACCTTTTTGACAGAAATGATATCAATTTTAGCACTACTCAGTGATTACATTAAAGGGCAGCATACAATATTTCTACACTAGCAATGTTATTTAAATGTGCAATACCATAGCACAAGCAAATCACTGTGTTTGTGCCATTGCAAGGAATATTTATGTTTATAAAAATAATTTTCTACAGCTCCCCTTCAGACCTAGCTGATCTCACTGGTGAGGGGTCTTCCCAGGGAGAAGGAAGCTTTCCTCTTTCACAGCTTCCTTGCAGAGGGGCAGGTCCCATTCCTTAGTCCTTTCTCACGTTTTTAAAATACCTTTTTTTCCCTCTCTTTTTGTCCTATCTGTTTACATGGAAATTTTCTTGCCCTTTCAGAAGTCTGAGATTTTCTGCCTGTATTCAATAGATAGTCTGTGAGACTAGTTGCACATGTAGATGTATTTTTGCTGTATTTGTGGGAGGAGTTGTGTTACATGCCCTACTACTCTGCCACTATCTTGATCTACTCCCCTACGACTAATTTTCTATTCTATATTATTATAGTAAGAATTTTACTGAAAATAATTTTGACTGTAAGAATTTAGCCTTGACAATTTATAATAATAGTATGGAATACAGGTGGTGTGTGGTAAAGAATCTGCCTCCCAGTGCAGGAGATGTGGGTTGGATCTCTGGGTCAGGAAGATCCCCTGGAGGAGTAAATGGCAACCCATTCTGGTATTCTTTCCTGGAGAACCCCATGAACAGAGAGGCTGATGGACTACAGTTCATAGTGTTGCAAAGGATCAGACATGACTGAGCGATTGAGCAGGCAGAAAACAGATGAATGGAGTAAAGAGGCCATATCCTCATCAAAAGGAATATATGATTGTTTTAAATTCACATCAACATTTAAGTTCATGACATTTTCCCTCTGATTCCTCCTCTACCTTCCCCTTAAATTTAGATCTCTATCCATTACTCACCTGACTAATTAGAAAGTGTTTTCCTTGATTTCAGTGATGAACATAACTTTTCCCCTCGATGTCACCAGTAACGCATTCTTTTTAAGATACAATTCTAAGAATATCATCCTCCTGATGAAATTGTTAGTTTTTCAAGATCCATGGTCACAATTTACCCACATATTAAACTTGTACCAGTGGTGGATCACTGTAGCAAAACTTTCAGAAGAAAGAAGAGTTGTATAAAGAACAATTCAAAGAGTCTTTGAGAGAAAAGTAAGTTTTTCTTCATAAAATTTTCCTCCTAAGTAAACAAGTAGGAAAGGTGTATAAAATATTCTTAAGAATCTCTGTGATTTCAGAGGCAATATTTGAAGAGAATAATACTCATAATACACCAAAACTGAGAAAATATATACTCACTACTGAGATTCTAGGATCACTACATGTTTTAAGAGCAATAAATATAAGAACAAGTACAGTAAGCATATCATAACATTATTAACAATCAGAGAGTGACAAGAATCATATTACAGTTGACTTCAGAGGAACTGCCTTAAGAATATTCCCTCTCCCAACTGCAGAGCTTGTTAGGTAGCTGATTGCTCATAGTCTTATTCTTGTTTGTGAAAGCCAGAAGTCAATGGTGCTGCCTTACCCAAAAACCATTCTTCCTCCCTGGGAGTATCTTCCTTTTATAAACTGGTGGACGCAGGCACACAAAGGCATAACCTCCCTCAGTTTGTGACTCTTCTGAAGGGCGTCATCCCTGCTTTGGAGCCCTTTGTGGGAGATTAGGCTTCTGTAACAGCAGCATTAAAGTGTGGTTTCTCCTTCTATGTAACCCTGTATTACTCACTGCCCAAGGGTCTGGTTCTTGAGAACTGTCTCTGATAAACACATGCATGAAAATCTAGACTAGATTTTCTCCTACAGTTTTTTTTTTCTTTTCTTTTGTATACTATGTAGTAAGTATGTTTTATTTACCTTTAAAAGACTAGTAGCTATTGTGTGTTGAATACATAGTGAACACACAGAGTATTTGTTACATGACTACGTTGCCAAGANTTGCCAAGAAAATACCTCTTTTCAAATAGATTTGTGCAGTATTTCTATAGAGTTCTAAAGAAAGTGTTGATCTTAGGAGATCATTTTAAATCAGTAATACCTATACAAAGGATTTATATAAGGTTGTTTAAATTCCTGTATGAAAAGAATTGTATTACCATCCTTTCCAGGTTAGTGGTTTATATCATTACTTGACAATAAAGCCACTCTACAGAACAGTGGGAAAAAGATTTTTCTTTCAAAAAGTAAAAGTGAAGTCACTTGGTCTTGTCCAACTCTTTGCAACCCCATGGACTTTAGCCTATCAGGTTGCCCTATCCATGGGATTTTCCAGGCAAGAATACTGAAGTGGGTTACCATTTCCTTCTCCAGGTTTCTTTCAAAAGGAACTGCTCAATTATAATTTGTTATGAAGGAACATATATCTTTCCTGACTGTAGATAGCAAAAGAGCAACATTGAAGACATTTTAAAATATGAAGCATTCTGATTGATCATTAATGAAATAGGTGATATCAGAGGTGAGTGTTTTGTTACATGTTATGATACTCTGTTTTGAGAGGCCTGTGGATTTTCTCAGCTTGGATGGTTTTACTTTAAGCAAAAAAAAAAAAAAAATCAGATTGCAACTACTATTAAATTTGTAGAAAATATTCTCTCCAATCAGGAAGCTTCCATGTATCTCTTATCTTTATCCATCAGAGAACAGACAGAATGAAATCAACAGTCACAGAAAACTAACCAAATTGATCACATGGACCACAGCCTTGTCTAACTCAATGAAACAAAGCCATGCCGTGTAGAGCCACCCAAAATGGATGGGTAATAGTGGAGAATTCTGAAAAACATGGTTCACTGGAGAAGGGAACGGCAAACCACTTCAGTATTCTTGCATTGAGAAACCCATGAATGTGTGAAAAGGCAAAAATATATGACACTGAAAGTTGAACTCCCTTGGTGGATAGGTGCCCAAATACTACTGGAGAAGAGTGAAGAAATAACTCCAGAAAGATTGAAGGGATGGAGCCAGAGAGAAAACAACACCCAACTGTGGATGTGACTGGTGATTGGAGTAAAGTCTGATGCCGTAAAGAACAATATTGCATGGGAACCTGGAATGTTAGGTCCATGAAACAAGGCAAATTGGAAACAGTCAAACAGGAGATGGCAAGAGTGAACATTGACATTTTAGGAATCAGTGAACTAAAATGGACTGGAATGGGTGAATTTAATTCAGAACTACTACTGTGGGCAAGAATCCCTTAGAATAAATGGGTAATCCTAATAGTCAATAAAAGAGTCTGAAATGCAGTACTTGGATGTAGTCTCAAAAATGACAAAATGATCATGTTTGTTTCCAAGGCAAACCATTCAATATCAGAGTAATACAAATCTATGTCCTGACCACTAATGTTGAAGAAGCTGAAGTTGAACAGTTGTATGAAGACCTACAAGACCTTCTAGAACTAACACCTGAAAAAGATGTTCTTTTTATCATAAGGGACTGGAATGCAAAAGTAGGAAGTCAAGAGATACCTGAAATAACAGGCAAGTTTGGCCTTGGAGTACAAAATGAAGCATTGCAAAGGCTAACAGGGTTTTGCCAAGAGAATGTACTTGTTTTAAAAAACACCTCTGTCCAACAACACAAGAGATGACTCTACACATGGACATCACCAGATGGTCAATATCAAAATCAGATTGATTATATTCTTTGCAACTGAATATGGAGAATCTATATACAGTCAGCATAAACAGGAACCAGGAGCTGACTATGGCTCATGTCATGAAGTCCTTATTGCAAATTTCAGACTTAACTTGAAGAAAACTGCTAGACCATTCAGGTATGACCTAAATCATATCCTTTGCAATTATACAGTACATGCATGCATACTCTTTCATGTCCAACACTTTGCGACCCCATGGACTGTTGCTGGCCAGGCTCCTCTGTCCATAGGATTCTCCAAGCAAGAATGAGGGAGTGGGTTGCCATTTCCTATTCCAACGATTATACCGTGGAAGTGACAAATAGAATCAAGGGATTAGACTTGATAGAGTGCCTGAAGAACTATGGACACTGGTTTGTTACATTGTAGAGGAGGCAGTGACAAGACAATTCCCAAAAAAAGAAATACAAAAATGGAAAATGATTGTCTGAGGAGACCTTACAAATAGCTGAGAAAAGAAGAGAAGTGAAAGGAAAAGGAGAAAAAGAAAGGTATACCCATCTGAATGCAGAGTTTCAAAGAATAGCAAGGATAGCTAAGAAAGCCTTCCTCAGTGATCAGTGCAAAGAAATAGAGGAAAACAATAGAATGGGAAAGACTAGAGATTGCTTCAAAAAGTTAGACATACCAAGGGAATATTTTATGCAAAGATGTGCACAATAAAGGGCGGAAATGGTATGGACCTAACAGAAGCAGAAGATATTAAGAAGAGGTGGCAAGAATACACAGAAGAACTATATATATATTAAAAAGATCTTCACAACCCATATAATCACAATGGTGTGATCACCCCCCAAGAGCCAGACATCCTGGAGTCTGAAGTCAAGAGATCATTAGGAAGCATCACTACAAACAAAGTTAGTGGAGGTGATGGAATTCCAGCTGAGGTATTTCAAGTCCTAAAAGATGATGCTGTAAAAGTGCTACACTCAATATGCCAAAAATTTTGGAAAACAGCAGTGGCCACTGGACCGGAAAAGGTCAGTTTTCATTCCAATCCTAAAGAAAGGCAATGTCAAGAATGCTCAAACTACCGAATAATTGTCCTCATCTCACATGCTAACAAAGTAATGCTCAAAAATTTCCAACCCAAGCTTCAAAACTATGTGCACCAAGAACTTTCAGATGTTCAAGATGAATTTAGAAAAGGAATAGGAACTGAGGTCAAATTTCCAACATCTGTTGGATCATAGAATATGCAAGAGAGTTCCAGAAAAACATCTACTTCTGCTTTATTGACTATGCCAAGCCTTTGACTGTGTGGATCACAATAAACTGGAAAATTCTGAAAGAGGTGGAAATACCAGACCACTTGACCAGCCTCCTGAGAAAGCTGTATGCAGGTCAAGAAGCAACAGTTAGAATCAGACGTGGAGCAACCAACTGGTTTCAAATTGGGAAAGGAGTACATCAAGGCTGTATATTGACACCCTGCTTATTTAACTTATATGCAGAATACATCATGAGAAATCCTGGGCTGGGTGAAGCACAAGCTGGAATCAAGACTGCATGGAGAAATATCAATAACCCCAGATATGCAGATGTCACCACCCTTATGGAAGAAAGAAAAGAGGAGCTAAAGTGCCTCTTAATGCGTGAGTGAAAGAGGAGAGTTAAAATGCTGGCTTAAAACTCAACATTGAAAAAACTAAGATCATGGCATTTTGCCCTATCACTTAATGGGAAATAAATGAAGAAGCAATGGAAACAGTGACAGACTTTATTTTCTTGGGCTCTAAAATCACTGCAGATTTTCTTGGGCTCTAAAATCACTGCAGATCGTGACTGCAGCCTTGAAATTCAGATGCTTGCTCCTTGAAAGAAAAGCTATGACCAACCTAGACAGCATGTTAAAAAACAGAGACATTACTTTGCCAACATAGGTCTGCCTAGTCAAAGCTGTTTTTTTCTGGTAGTCATGTATGGTAGTCATGTATGGATGTGAGAGTTGGACCATTGTTGGGAGACACATTAGGCATTACTGACAAAATGGAGGCACGGCCCCAGCTCCCTCTCTTTGTCCCACAGGCACGGACCCAGGATGAAGGAGTTCGACCTTGTGATTCTGACTTGTTTTTTCCTCTCCTCGGCTGAGTTGACTGAAAAGAATGTTAAGGTGCTTATTGTTCTTGAGAGGAGCATGAGAAGGCACAAAGCCTTCTGCATCTTTGGTCAGAGAATAATTCATAAAGTTAATCATTGACATTATTTCAAGGACCTTTACAAAATAGTGTTCCAGGATGAGCACATAAGCCACAGCTTGAGGCCATGAAAGGGGTTGCTATCTGAGACCTATTTGTGAGGGAAATGTTTATGACAAAGGAGTTTGCTGAATTTAGGGCTTAGGGATAATTAAAATAGTTAGAAGCTAAAGATTTAAGGAATGCTGTAATGTTAGTGTATTGTACTATAGCTTATAGAGATTAGGAATTTTGGAGATATTAGTGGTAGAAGCCTTTTTAGAGAAGGTGAGCTCAGGATACTAGGGGCAAACAGGATTTAGAAAGATAAGAAATAAACTGAGGAATGTGGTATGCAGCCCAGATATTAGCATGAGTTACAATGTATTCATAAGGACACATGAGAAGAAGTAGATAAGAGTATCGCTGAGGAGGGACTCCTTTTGAGGGGCAACAATGATTTAGGGAGACAACAAATCTGGGTCAGGGGGAACTGAAAATGTCAAGCCTCTGACCTAATGCTTTTGTAAAAGTATAAAAAAGAATCTTACGCTTGAAATAAATATGCAGTCTAAGAAAGTTAAGAGGTTGCATCATTTCTCACTGACAGCACCCATCCCTTCAGGCTGATTCCCTTGCTGCTGGAGCTGGACTCCGGCAGACCACAAAGAAAGCTGAAACCGAAGAACTGATGCTTTTGAGCTGCGTTGTTGGAGAAGATTCTTGAGAGTCCACTGAACTGCAAGGATATCAAACCAGGAAGCAAGGATATCAAACCAGGCCATCTTAAAGGAAATCAGTCCTGAATATTAATTGGAAGGACTGATGCTGAAGCTGAAACTGATACTTTAGCCACCTGTTGTGAAGAACTGACTCACTGGAAAAAACCACGATGCTGGGGAAGACTGAAGGCATGAGGAGAAGTGGACAACAAAGGATGAGATGATTGAATGGCATGACTGACTCGATGGACATGAGTTTGAGCAAGCTCTGGGAGCTGGTGACCAACAGGGAAGCCTGGTGTGCTGCATGCACTCTTCGCAAACCCATGCAGTCCAAGGGTTTGTAAAGATTTGGACATGTCTGAGCGACTGAACTGAACTGAATTATACTTTAAATAGTGAGAAAACTTTAAAGAAAACTCAACATTGTTCATATTAATTTTTAGAAGTTGAATGTGTTTAATATCAAGAAGTCACCTTACTTTTGGAAATAGTAGGTAATATATTTGATTTGGTTAAAGTTGTTCTACTAAAAATGTAAAAGTTGCTCTAGTTTAATAAAAAAAAAAAAA
>SJYQ01002016.1:225088-249658 GCA_006410935.1 Redunca redunca | reverse complement strand
AAGTGGACATTTTGGTAAAGTTAAAATTTAAACACTCCTCAGTTATAGCTATAAGTTATAACTTCAAGAAAATAGTAAAGAATTCAAGTAAGTAGGATATTTCTAATGTCCAAATATTTGATAATTAAAATACAGTTGACCCTTCAACAACAAGGGTTTAAAATACATGGGTCCATTTATAAAATAATTTTTCAGTAATTGCGTGCTACCTACTACACAATCAGGGTCAGAGGTTGGTTGAATCCACAGATGCAGAACTAAGGATGTGGAGGGCTGAATGTAAAGTTATGTGTGGATTTTTGACAGCTTGGGGTCAGTGTTTCTAACACTCATGTTGTTTAAGGGTCGACTGTATTCCATTACAGTAAACAGAAAATAAAAACAAAATATTTTTCATTTCTTTCATTTCACTTTAATAGAATATAAGTATTATCACTTCAGTAATAATACTTAGATTCCAGAACTTTAATAAAGCACACTATTATTTCATGTCCCATCTAATGGCTTTGGACTGGAGGAAGCAAAAGCTGGAATCGAGATTGCCAGGAGAAATATTAATAACCTCAGATATCCAGATGACACGACCCCTATGGCAGAAAGTGAAGAAGAACTAAAGAGCCTCTTGATGAGAGTGAAAGAGGAGAGTGACAAAGTTGGCTTAAACCTCAACATTCAGAAAACGAAGATCATGGCATCCGGTCCCATCACTTCATGGGAAATAGATGGGGAAACAGTGGACATAGTGTCTGACTTTATTTTTCTGGGCTCCAAAATCACTGCAGATGGTGACTGCAGCCATGAAATTAAAAGACACTTGCTCCTTGGAAGGAAAGTTATGACCAACCTTTTGATAGCATATTCAAAAGCAGAGACATTACTTTGCCAACGAAGGTCCATTGAGTCCAGGCTATGGTTTTTCCAGTGGTCATGTATGGATATGAGTGTTGGACTATAAAGAAGGCTGAACACTGAAGAATTGATGCTTTGGAATTGTGGTGTTGGAGAAGACTCTTGAGAGTCCCTTGGACTGCAAGGAGATCCAACCAGTCCATCCTAAAGGAGATTAGTCCTGGGTGTTCATTGGAGGGACTGATGTGAAAGCTGATACTCCAGTACTTTGGACCCCTGATGTGAAGAGCTGACTCATTTGAAAAGACCCTGATGCTGGGAAAGATTGAGGGCAGGAGAAGAAGGAGACGATGGAGGATTAGATGGTTGGATGGCATCACCGACTCAATGGACATGGGTTTGGGTGGACTCCGGTAGTTGGTGATGGACAAGGAGGCCTGGCATGCTGCAATTCATGGGGTTGCAAAGAGCTAGACACGACTGAGTGACTGAACTGAACTGAACTGGATTGTTATAAAAGTCTGTTTATGCTCTAGTATCACTTAACAGTTAGTTCCTTTGGATACTAACTTTGGATATACCCTTTGGATACTATGTGTAAAGCTGCTGAGATATTCATATACAAGTTTATGTGTTTGTAAACCGTCATTTTGGGAGAATAATTGCTCAAGAGAGCAACTGGTGCTTTAGAAGATAATAAAAGTTTTGATTTTATAAGAAACTGACAAAACAATTTTCCAGAGTAGCTGTACTAGTTTACATTCCCAGAATCAACTTAAGAGTTATCCGATTTCTCCACATCCTTGCCATCATTTGATGTTTGCATTAATTTTTAATTTTCCATTCTCTAGGTGTGTTTGGATATTTCATAGTGGTGTTAATTTGCAATTTTGTAACAATAAATTATGTTGAATATTTTTCTTGTGCTTATTTTATTATGTTTTCTCCATTTAAATGTCTATTCATATATTCTGATTGAGTTGTCTTACTTATGGCTTTTACTCTGAATTTTGGGGAATTTTTATATGTACTAGAAACTAGTCCTTTGTGGTATATGTGTTTTGCAAAAATTTTTTCCAACACTGTAGCTTGTGTGTTAATTTTCCTAAATCGAGTCTTTCACCGAGAAAATACTTTTAAATTAATTTTAATTGGAGGATAGTTACTTTAGAATATTTTGATGATTTTTACCATACATTGCCATGAACCAGCCACTATGCCTCCACTGCCCATCCTAAAACCTCTTCCCGCCTCCCTCCCTACCCCATCCCTCTGCGTTACCCCAGAACAATGGGTTTGAGTGACCTACTTCATGCATCGAACTTGCACTAGTCATCTATTTTACATATGGTATACATGTTTCAATGCTATTCTCTCAAATCATCCCAACTTCGCCTTTTCTTACAGAGTTCAAAATTTGTTCTTTGCATCTGTGTCTCTTTTTCTGCCTTGCATATAGGATAGTCATTAATGTCTTTCTAAATTCCACATATATGCGTTCAGTTCAATCACTCAGTCGTGTCTGACTCTTTGTGACCCCATGAATCGCAGCACGCCGGGCCTCCCTGTCCATCACCAACTCCCGGAGTTCACTCAGATTCACGTCCATCAAGTCAGTGATGCCATCCAGCCATCTCATCCTCTGTCGTCCCCTTATCCTCCTTCCCCCAATCCCTCCCAGCATCAGAGTCTTTTCCAATGAGTCAACACTTCGCATGAGGTGGCCAAAGTACTGGAATTTCAGCTTTAGCATCATTCCTNNGACCAGATTCCATGATCTTAGTTTTCTGAATGTTGAGCTTTAAGCCAACTTTTTTCCTCTCCTCTTTTACTTTCATCAAGAGGCTTTTTAGTTCCTCATCACTTTCTGCCATAAGGGTGGTGTCATCTGCATATCTGAGGTGATTGATATTTCTCCCGGCAATCTTGATTCCAGCTTGTGCTTCTTCCAGCCCAGAGTTTCTTATGATGTACTCTGCATATAAGTTAAATAAGCAGGGTGACAATACCTTGATGTACTCCTTTTCCCATTTGGAACAAGTCTGTTCCATGTCCAGTTCTAACTGTTGCTTCCTGACATGCATATAGGTTTCTCAAGAGGCAGCTCAGATGGTCTGGTATTCCCATCTCTTTCAGAATTTTTCAGTTTATTGTGATCCACACAGTCAAAGGCTTTGGCATAGTCAATAAAGTATACAGTATTTGTGTTTCTCTTTCTGACTTACCTCAGACAGAGAAAAAAATATTTTGGTAAAGTCCAGTTTTTCCTGTTGAGAGGAGATCAGTACCAATGTAGTGAAGCCACAGAGTGTTGGCTATACCTGAGCTCACTGCCCTGGTGAAGAGAATTTTTCACTAAGCCGGGTAGATAACAGAAACATCTCAAGGCTTGCGGCAATGAAGGAGAGCTTATTGAAGAGAAATAGCAAGGACTTCTGACATAGGCATCAGAAGAGGGTAAAGAGAATACCCATGTGGTTGACTTACATACAGCATTATATACCTGTTCAGTTGGTTACTAGTAATAGATCCAAAGAATATGTCCAGGTCCTAAAGTTCTCACCAGACACTCTCCCTCAACATACATCTTGAGATAACATCCATACAAGATTAATCTGAAGGGACTGGTTCTTTCTTCAAGCAATACATTGTTGTTATTTACTCATTAACATGGAGCCTACATAAGGCAAAGAATGTATACCTCCTTCTTAAGGGGGCCTGGATTCCTTACTAACCTGCCTAAAGTTAACTATATCACTGGTACTAATTGTGCTTGTGATGTTAAGTTTAGAAACTCTTTGATTATCTTCAGATCCAGAAGATTTGCTATTTAATATTTTTCTAAATTTTTTGGTTTTACATTTTACAACTAAGTCTGTGATATATTTTCAGTCTATTTTGCATTATACAAGATGAGTGTTGAGAGTTATTTTGTCTATGGATATAGGAATGCTCCAGAAACATTTGTTGAAAAAGCTGTATTTCCTTCATTTAATTGTTGTTTTGCACCTTTGTAAAAAAATTCATATGATCTCTATTCTTTTCTTTCATCTATGTGTCCAGATTTCCATCAATATCACATAGTCTTGATCAGTTCAGTTCAGTTTAGTTCAGTCGCTCAGTAGTGTCTGACTCTTTACGACCCCATGAATTGCAGCACACCAGGCCTCCCTGTCCATCACCACCTCCCGGAATTCACTTAAACTCATGTCCATCGAGTCGATGATGCCATCCAGCCATCTTATCCTGTCACCCCCTTCTCCTCCTGACCTTAGTCCCTCCCAGAATCAGAGTCTTTTCCAATGAGTCAACACTTCGCATGAGGTGGCCAAAGTACTGGAGTTACAGCTTTAATATCAGGCCTTCCAAAGAACACCAAGGACTGTTCTCCTTTAGAATGGACTGGTTTGATAACCTTGCAGTCTGAGGGACTCTCAAGAGTCTTTTCCAACACCACAGTTCAAAAGCTTCAATTCTTTGGTGCTCAGCTTTCTTCACAGTCGAACTGTCACATCCATACATGACCACTGGAAAAATCATAGCCTTGACAAGATGGACCTTTGTGGGCAAAGTAATGTCTCTGCTTTTCAATAGGCTATCTAGGTTGGTCATAACTTTCCTTCCAAGGTGTAAGCGTCTTTTAATTTCATGGCTGCAATACCCATCTGCAGTGATTTTGGAGCCCATAAAAATAAAGTCTGACACTGTTTCCACTGTTTCACCATCTATTTCCCATGAAGTGATGGGACCAGATGCCATGATCTTCATTTTCTGAATGTTGAGTTTTAAGCCAACTTTTTCATTCTCCTCTTTCACTTTCATCAAGAGGCTTTTTAGTTCCTCTTCACTTTCAGCCACAAGAGTGGTGTCACCTGAATATCTGAGGGTTTTGATATTTCTCCCGGCAATCTTGATTCCAGCTTGTGCTTCTTCCAGCCCAGCGTTTCTCATGATGTAACCTGTGTATAAGTTAAATCAGCAGGGTGACAATATATAGCCTTGATGTACTCCTTTTCCCATTTGGAAACAGTCTGTTTTTCCATGTCCCGTTCTAACTGATGCTTCCTGACCTGCATTCAGGTTTCTCAAGAGGCAGGTCAGGTTATCTGGTATTCCCATCTCTTTCAGAATTTTCCACAGTTTATTGTGATCCACAGAGTCAAAGGCTTTGGCATAGTCAATAAAGCAGAAATAGATATTTTTCTGGCACTCGATGGCTTTTTTGATGATCCAGAGGATGTTGGCAATTTGATCCCTGGTTCCTCTACCTTTTCTAAAACCAGCTTGAACATCTGAAAGTTCACGGTTCATGTATTGCTGAAGCCTGGCTTGGAGACCTTTGAGCATGTGATATGAGTGCAATTGTGTGGTAGTTTGAGTATTCTTCAGTATTGCCTTTCTTTGGAATTGGAATGAAAACTGACCTACCTTTTCCAGTCTTGTGGCCACTGCTGACTTTTCCAAATTTGCTGGCATATTGAGTGCAGCACTTTCACAGCATCATCTTCCAGGATTTGAAATAGCTCAACTGGAATTCCATCACCTCCACTAGCTCTGTTCATAGTGAGGCTTTCTAAAGCTCACTTGACTTCACATTCCTGGATGTCTGGCTGTAGATGAGTGATCACATCATTGTAATTATCTTGGTCATGAAGATCTCTTTTGTACAGTTCTGTGTATTCTTGCCACTTCTTCTTAATATCTTCTGCTTCTGTTAGGTCCATAAAATTTCTGTCCTTTATCAAGCCCATCTTTGCATGAAATGTTCCCTTGGTATCTCTAATTTTCTTGAATTGATCTTTAGAATTTTCCATTCTGTTCTTTTCCTCTATTTCTTTGGTTTGATCACTGAGGAAGGTTTTCTTATCTCTCCTTGCTATTCTTTGGAACTCTGCATTCAGATGCTAATATCTTTTCATTTCTCCTTTGCTTTTCGCCTCTCTTCTTTTCACAGCCATTTGGAACGTCTCTTCAGACAGCCATTTTCCTTTTTTGCATTTCTTTTCCATAGGAATGATCTTGATCCCTGTCTCCTGTACAATGTCATGAACCTCATTCCATAGTTCATCAGGCACTATCTCTATCAGATCTAGGCCCTTAATTTTATTTCTCACTTCCACTGTATAATCATAACGGATTTGATTTACATCATACCTGAATGGTCTAGTGGTTTGCCCTACTTTCTTCAATTTGAGTCTGAATTTGACAATATGGAGTTCATGATCTGAACCACAGTCAGCTCTTGGACTTGTTTTTGCTGACTGTATAGAGCTTCTCCATCTTTGGCTGCAAAGAATATAATCAGTCTGATTTCGGTGTTGACCATCTGGTGATGTCCATGTGTAGAGTCTTCTTTTGTGTTGTTGGAAGAGGCTGTTTTCTATGACCAGTGTGTTCCCTTGGCAAGATTCTATTAGCCTTTGCCCTGCTTCATTCCATATTCCAAGGCCAAATTTGCCTGTTACTCCAGGTGTTTCTTGACTTCCTACTTTTGCATTCCAGTCCCCTATAATGAAAAGGGAATCTTTTTTGGGTGTTTTTCTAAAAAGTCTTGTAGGTCTTCATAAAACCGTTCAAATTCATCTTCTTCATCATTACTGGTGGGGCATAGACTTGGATTACTGTTATATTGAGTGGCTTGCCTTGGAAATGAACAGTGATCATTCTGTAGTTTTTGAGATTGCATCCAAGTACTGCATTTTGGACTCTTTTGTTGACCATGATGGGTACTCCATTTCTTCTGAGGGATTCCTGCCTGCTGTAGTAGATATAATGGTCATCTGAGTTGAATTCACCGAATTTCAGTCCATTTTAGTTTGCTGATTCCTAGAATGGCGATGTTCACTCTTGCTATCTCCGTTTGACTACTCTCAATTTTCCTTGATTTATGGATTTAGCATTCCAGGTTCCTATACAATATTGCTCTTACAGCATCAGACCTTGCTTCTATCACCAGTCACATCCACCACTGGGTATTGTTTTTTCTTTGGCTCCATCCCTTCATTCTTTCTGGAGTTATTTTTCCACTGATCTCCAGTAGCATATTCAGCATCTACCGACCTGGGGAGTTTCCCTTTCAATATCCTATCATTTTTCCTTTTCATACTGTTCATGGGGTTCTCAAGGCAAGAATACTGAAGTGGTTTACGATTCCCTTCTCCAGTCGACCACATTCTATGAGACCTCTTCACTGTGACCTGCCTGTCTTGGGTGGCCCCACAGGGTATGGCTTAGTTTCATTGAGTTAGACAAGGCTGTGGTTCATGTGATCAGATTGGCTAGTTTTCTGTGATTATGGTTTCAGTGTGTCTGCCCTCTGATGCCCTCTCGCAACACCTACTGTCCTACATGGGTTTCTCTTACCTTGGTGAGTGGGGTATCTCTTCATGGCTGCTCCAGCAAAGTGAAGCTCTTGCTCCTTACCTTGGACGAAGGGTATCTCCTCACAGCTGTCTCTCCTGACCTTGAATGTGGAGTAGCTCCTCTCGGCCCTTGATATTTGTATCTACATAGTACATTCAAAGTCATGTAGCCATTTCTCTCACTTTGTTTCTTCTTAAAAGTTTCACTAATCTAGAGCCTCTATTTTTCATTAAAAATTTGAGAACAATATTGTTTATATCTACAAAAATAATTTTTTGAAATTTTCATAGGATTTTGGTTAAATTTATCTATCAACTTGGGGAGATTAGGCATATTACTGTGTTAAAACTTCCAGTCCATGAGCATAACGTGTCTCTCTATGTTTTAAGATAATCATTTATCTGCATATACTGATATTTTTGTTCCTGATCTACATAATTTTTAAATTTCTTTCTATTTTTGTTTTTATTGCTTCACTTAAATTTCCAGCACTGTGTTGTAAAGAAGTGATGAGTGTGGATATTCTTGTTGTATTTCTGATTGTAGGGTGAAAGTATTCAGTATTTCACCTTTAAGTGTAACATTAGCTTAAAGGAGAATAACATTAATGGCATGCCCTGTGGAAATAAAATAAAGTGCTGTGGTAATAGAAGTGTGCAGGCTATTATAGGGCATAATGTACTCCTTGTTGCTATTTTTACTTGCATTAAAAGTCTAGAGGTTGGTATCATTATATTCATATCATAAACACCTAGCATATGTTGAGCTGAGTGTTAAGGGTGAAGAATGAAAACTTCAGTGGAAAGAAAATGTGTATGGTCTATGATTCAGACCAGAAAGCTTCCTTCCTTAATTTTCTAAAATTTTTCTAGATTCAGCACTGTTTAATGTTTAAAGAGCACCCAAGATTTTGAGCTCAATTTATTGGCAGTTATAGAACATGAAAATAAATCATAATCTTGAGCAATCAGACTAATACATCATATTTACAAACTATTTCTTGAGGATCTGTACACTTGGGTACTTATCTTGTAAGGAATAAAATAGTTTTTTTTTTTTCCTTAAAATTTCTAGCTGTCAACCTACAAATTTCTAAACAAATTAATAAATTTAAGACACATTGAAAATTGTAATTCAAGGTATTGCTGCTGTGCAGTGTCAAGTGTAGTATATTACTAAGTTGAACTCACTCAATTTTCTGATATATTATCTTAGCCTTTAATATACAATAAGAAATTTGCAGAGACAATATACAGTTGTAGAAGCAGTATATTGATTCTCTGTGATTTACAGCCAGGTAAGCAATGTTTCTGGTTGTTCTCAACCATGGATATTACAACTGCAATGGCTTTGATGAACTACCTTGATTTGTGTCTGAAAATGAACATCAGTCAACTTGATGTCACTTTGGTTGGTTCATTAGCTGACAATGGATTTCTGCAGGGAAAATTTTTATGTGTAATTTACTATCAGCTAACTTGACAAAGATATGTTTGTCAAGCAGAAAGTCACAACTACTCAAAACAACTAAAGAAATTTCAACTAGAAAAATACTGGGACTAGAACAGAGATTCAATGCATTTTCGGATAATACACAGAATGACATAATGAAATTAATAATTTGATTCATAATAATTACTTCTTTTCATCTCAGTGGTTGTAAACCAGGAACAAATGAAGCCTTCTTATGAGGNTTATGAGGAATTATGTACTCTATTCTTGTAGTAAATTCTTGATCTATTTGAAATTAATTTTTTGAAAAGTATTTTTTCAGATGTTTTACTTTGAAATAATTTAAACTTATATAAAGTTTGCAGAAAGAACACAGAGTTCTTTTTTATCTTGCACAAAGCATCTGATAATTTAGAGACATACTATAAGTAGCATGATTCTTTTATAATTTTAAAATATCCCTCTTTTCCTCTAACAATTTCATCTTAAATTATTTTGGTCTATTTTGAGTATAATCATCCTAGTTCTCTTTCATGAATTATTTATGTGGGATGCTTTTTATTATATCCATTTACTTAGTGTGCTTTAACCTCTCGTTTTTGCTTATAACAGGCTAGAGCACACTAGAGGCATTCCTAGGCAGGACTAGTGGTAAAGAATCTGCCTGCAATACTGGAGATGCAGAATCAATTCATGGTTTGGGAAGATCACCTGGATGAGGAAATGACAACCCACTACAGTGTTCTTGCCTGGGAAGTCCCAGGGACAAAGGAACCTGGCAGGCTATAGTCCATGGAGTCACAAGAAGTTGGACATGACTGAGTAAGCCTAAGAAAAAAGCACACTAAAGTAAACGTTTTAGCCTCTGTTTTCTGCTTATATGGGCCTCCGTGGTAGCTCAGATGGTAAAGAATCTGCCTGCAATGCAGGAGACCTGGGTTTGATCCCTTTTTCCAGAAGATCCCTGGGAGAAGGAAATGGCTATCCACTAAAGTATTCTTGCCTGGAGAATGCCATGGACGGAGGAACCTGGTGGGCTAGAATTGGTGGGGTCACCAAGAGTCGGAGATGACTGAGCAACTGACACTTTTACTTTCTGTTTATATAGATACTTGAAGTCAGTCAGAGGTTAGAATTTAGTCTTCTCAGATCTTTTCTGTGTATCTTTTTGCCTCCCAGATGGTCAGCAATGTGTCAGAAATTGTCAGAATTACCTGTGGACCTTTCATTCTTCAATCTTTATAATTATTAATTTTGGTCAGCTTGTGTTTTGGTCATCTTGTTATTGTTGTTGTTGCTGGTCTCACTTTATTTATTGAGTTTTAATTTTTTAATTAAAAAATAATTTATTTATTTTAATTGGAGGCTAATTGCTTTGCAATATTGTGGTTACTGCCATACATTGACATGAATCAGCCATGCGTGTACATGCGTCTCCCACTTAAAAAGCATTTTTCCTTTTATAGAGAACTCATTTACTGTCTTAATAACTTCCTTATGTAACATATACAGTGTTAATTACATTAATCATGTTGTATAATACATCCCTAGTACTAATTTATCTTATAACTGAAAGTTTGTACATTTTGATCACCTTTATCCAATTTCCCCCTCCTCCTATTCCCTACTGCTCCCTACATCTAATAACTACAAATCTGGTCTCTTTCTCTATGCATTTCTTTGGTTTTTTTTGAAGTATAATTGCCTACAATACAATGCAAGTTCTTGGTGCACAACATTTGATATTTCTACATTTTACAAAATCATCACCACAAAAAGCCTAGTTAGTACCATTACCAAACAAAATTAGTAACTTTTCATTGATTATATTAAACTAATTTCATCCTTATTGCTCATTTATTTGTAGATGGGTGTTTGTACCCCTTAATTTTCCTCATCCATTTCACTCATTTGCCTATTCCTTCTCCTCTGGCATCCACCTATTTGTTCTATATATCTGTGACTCTGATATTTATGTTCTCTGTGACTGTTTCTCTTTTCTTATATTTGTTAATTTGTTTTCTTTTTTAAATTTCACATATAAGTATAATCAGATGGTATTTGTCTTTCTCTGACTTATTTCACATTGTACAATGCCCTCTAGATTCATCTGTATTACCACAAATGGCAAGATTTCATTCTTTTCTATGACTGAGTAATATTCCATTGTGTGTGTGTATGTAAAAATACATACATATACCCCACATCTTCTTTATCTATTCATCATCTGTCTGTGGACACATAGGTTGCTTCCATAATTTAGCTATTGTGCATAAGACTGCAATGAGCATCAGATGGCGTATGTCTATTTAAATTAGTGTTTTGCTTACTTTTACTTTTTGGAAAATATCTAAAAGTAAGATTGCTGGATTACATGGTAGTTCTATTTTTAATGTTTTAGGAATCTCCATAATATTTTTCATAAGTGACTGTACCAATTTACATTCCTACCAATAGGGCACAAGGGTTTCCTTTTTCCACATCTTCACCAACACTTATTATTTTAGATAATAATAATTTTTGAAAATAACCATTTTTGGTAATTTTTGATAATAACCATTGTTATTGTATTTTGATAATAACCATTCTGACTGGTATAAGGTGATAGCTCATTGTGGTTTCGATTTGCATGGGCTTGATAAAGGACAGAAATGGTATGGGCCTAACAGCAGAAGATATTAAGAAGAGGTGGCAAGAAAACACAGAAGAACTGTACAAAAAAAACCCTTCACAACCCAGATAATCACGATGGTGTGATCACTCATCTAGAGCCAGACACCCTGGAAAGTGAAGTCAAGTGGATCTTAGAAAGCATCATTATGAACAAAGCTAGTGGAGGTGATGGAATTCCAGTTGAGCTATTTCAAATCCTGAAAGATGATGGTGTGAGAGTGCTACATTCAATATGCCAGCAAGTTTGGAAAACTCAGCAGTGACCACAGGACTAGAAAAGGTCAGTTTTCATTCCAATCCTAAAGAAAGACAATGCCGAAGAATGCTCAGACTACTGCACAATTGCACTCATCTCACATGCTAGTAAAGTAATGCTCAAAGTTCTCCAAGCCAGGCTTCAGCAATACATAAACCATGAACTCACTGATGTTCAAGCTGGTTTTAGAAAAGGCAAAGGAACCAGAGATCAAATTGCCAACATCCGCTGGATCATGGAAAAAGTAATAGAGAGTTCCAGAAAAACATCTATTTCTGCTTTATTGACTAAGCCAAAGCCTTTGACTGTGTGGATCACAATAAACGTTGAAAATTCTGAAAGAGATGGGAATACCAGGCCACCTGACCTGCCTCTTGAGAAATCTGTATGCAGGTCAGGAAGCAACAGTTAGAACTGGACATGGAACGACAGACTGGTTCCAAATAGGAAAAGGAGTACATCAAGGCTGTATATTGTCACCCTGCTTATTTAAATTATATGCAGAGTACATCATGAGAAACACTGGACTGGAAGAAACATAAGCTGGAATCAAGATTGCTGGGAGAAATATCAATAACCTCAGATATGCAGATGACACCACCCTTATGGCATAAAGTGAAGAGGAGCTAAAAAGCTTCTTGATGAAACTGAAAGAGAAGAGTGAAAAAGTTGGCTTAAAGCTCAACATTCAGAAAAAGAAGATCATGGCATCTGGTCCCATCACTTCATGGGAAATAGAAGGGGAAACAGTGGAAACAGGGTCAGACTTTATTTTTGGGGGCTCCAGAATCACTGCAGATGGTGACTGCAGCCATGAAATTAAAAGATGCTTACTCCTTGGAAGAAAAGTTATGACCAACCTAGATAGCATATTCAAAAGCAGAGACATTACTTTCCCGACTAAGGTCCGTCTAGTCAAGGCTATGGTTTTTCCTGTGGTCAAGTATGGATATAAGAGTTGGACTGTGAAGAAGGCTGAGCGCTGAAAAATCAATGCTTTTGAACTGTGGCGTTGGAGAAGACTCTTGAGAGTCCCTTGGACTGCAAGGAGATCCAACCAGCCCATTCTGAAGGAGATCAACCCTGGGATTTCTTTGGGAGAAATGATGCTAAAGCTGAAACTTCAGTACTTAGGCCACCCCATGTGAAGAGTTGACTCATTGGAAAAGACTCTGATTCTGGGAGGGATTGGGGACAGGAGGAGAAGGGCACGACAGAGGATGAGATGGCTGGATGGCATCACTGACTTGATGGGTGTTGAGTCTGAGTGAACTCTGGAACTTGGTGATGGACAGGGAGTCCTGGCGTGCTGCAATTCATGGGGTCGCAAAGAGTCAGACATGACTGAGCAACTGAACTGAACTGATGATTAGTGATGCTGAACATCTTTTCATGTGTCTGTTGGCCATCTGTATGTCTTCCTTGGAAAAATGCTTATTCAGGTCCTGTACTCATTTTTAAAAATCAGGTTGTGTTTTTGCTCTTGAGTTGTATGACCTCTTTGTATATTTTGCATATTAGACCTCATGAGATACATGATTTACAAGTGTTTTCTCCCACCAGTAGGTTGCCTTTTACTTTGTTGATGTTATTTGCCATGCAGATTTTTATTTTGATTAATTTTTACAAATAACAAGAGGATACGCTGTATGTTCAGAGTGGCTCTGAGTCAGATCAGCTAAGAGACATCATGAGAGTGGAACTTTTTAGTGAGAAAAGACATCAGATGTTTGCAATTCTTTGGGAATGGGGCTTTTGTGGATCTCCAAATATGTTTTCCCTCCTCTAGTGCTAGGCTACTTTCTTTATACTACCTTGGTTGCAAAGACTGTTTCACACATGCATCAAGTTAGAAAGAGGGGTGAATGAGGACAGTGTAAATAGTGTAACAATGCTCATTGTTTTTACTGAGATTTGGCTAGTTTTTGTACATAAGTACTATTCAGGTTTTTATAATGTGTAATTCACTTTCACTAATTTGAAAAAGTTGATNTCACTTTCACTATTTTGAAAAAGTTGATTTTGAAAGTTTTGGCAATGTGTTCACTGTTTTTATACAGGAGTGTTTTTATAAAGTTCTTATTAGGCAATGCTGATAATACTCCCTCCTAATTGTACTTTACAAGAAAATTTAACATAATTTATCCTCAAAATGTTTATTATATGTCTCTTATATTAGAGATAATATTTTAATTAATAGAGTTAAAAGCAAGCTGAGATATGAATTCCTGATAGTTAAAGATTCAGTTCAGTTCAGTTTAATTCAGTCGCTCAGTTGTGTCCAACTCTTTGTGACCCCATGAATTGCAGCACGCCAGGCCTCCCTGTCGATCACCAACTCCCAGAATTTACCCAAATTCATTTCCATCAAGTCGGTGATGCCATCCAGCCATCTCATCCTCTGTCGTCCCCTTCTCCTTCTGCCCCCAATCCCTCCCAGTATCAGGGTCTTTTCCAATTAGTCAGCTCTTCGCATGAGGTGGCCAAAGTATTGGAGTTTCAGCTTCAGCATCAGTCCTTCCAATGGATACCCAGGACTGATCTCCTTTAGGATGGACTGAGTAGTAATCGGGGCTTCCTTGGTGACTTAGTGTTATAAAGAATCCACCTGCCAATGCACTTTATGCAGGTTCAAACCCTGTGTTGGGAAGATCCGCTGAAGAAGAAAGCAGAAACCCACTACAGTATTCTTGCCTGGAAAATAAATCCCATGGACAGGTGGGGGGTTATAGCCCATGGGGTCACAAAAGAGTCAGACATGAATTTGTGACTAAACAACAACAAAGTGGCAATTGACTTTCTTATAAGATGCTAAATGTGTTATTCACTACCCTCACTGGAATCAAACAATTACTCTATAGGATATTTTTATCATCTTCCTTATCTGTGTAAGGAGGCTCAGGTTTAGTGATTTGGCCAAGCTGTTATAGTAGCTTTGGGGCCAAGACACAGCTTAATACAAAGATCAGTACTCTTTAAAATGTTATCTAATAGGAAAAGCTTCAAATGCATACATTGTTTAATTAACAAACATTTATAGTTCATAAGCTGCTTTGATAAGGATTTTCTTGAAAAAATTTACTAAGGGATATACTAGATCAGGTAAAATGTTAAAATTCTCATTAAATAACTCTTAATAGTGTTACACTAGACATATGTCAAACTATTATCATCCTGATTGTTCAAAACATGAGTTTAAAGTCTGACCTAAAATCATTTCCTTCATAAACAGGGAAAGATCAAATTTACCTTCTAGAATTTAACCAGGGAATAAAGGTGCATAACCTTCATAATTTCCCTTCTAATTTTAACAAGTAAGACTAAAAACTTCATTTTCTGAATTTCAGTTTTCTTGAAAACTTTCATTTGCTAGTGTTTTATTTTACATATGTTGTTTTAAATTTGTTTTCTGACTTTTAATATCAGTTTTAATATAAGGAGTCATACATTTAAAGCTATTCATGCATAGCCATATCCCAAAAATACTTATGTCTTTCATGATACATGATAGATATCAAAAATATCAAAATAGTGCTATCTTTGGGCAGGTGAGAAGTGTCCAAGGAAGTGGCACACGAGAACTTTCTGAGATGCTAAAAATACTTTGCATCTTGACAGATGACAATTACATAAAATTATCATATGTAAAAGTCAATCTCAATAAATTTACTATCCATGCATTTCATTGTATAGTATTCAAGGATATTTTTAATGAAATGAACAGAAATAACTTGTTTTATGTGTAAAACAATAATTTTCCTCTGTCCTTTTTTGTAAAAGTTTGAAACATTATTTTGAAATTGCCATCATTCTTTAAATGTCATATATTATTTTAGCATAAATACTGATTTAAAATATATTGTGTGTTTCAACTTGGTACTTTAAGATAGGATTCTGATTTAATTCCCATGAATATATAAAGTAGTTTGAATGAATCATAACTTTAAATGATGTCAGATGTATATAGGATCTTGAAATAACTTGGTCCAAACTTCCTGAAAAATATTTTAAGTTACTGAGAAAGCAACAACCAAATAGATACTGGATTTAGTTCTTTCAAGATTACATAAAATAACAGTGCTGGGAAGCTAACTTTATTTTGAACATGCTCTTCACACTCTAATACTTCATATATTTATTGTCTTTCTCAGTAGAAATATAGTCTGTTAATGACTAAGTAAAAATACAGATCTTCCATGTTGGGAATTTATGGATATAACTTAATCATCCCTGATGAGTCTAGATAACTTTTACATAAAATAACTACTAGGTCATCAAACCCTTAAATATTCCTTTGGAATCACCTTATTAATCACAATCCTTAGCCAGTGGGCCAGGTATGACAACATGAAAACAGAAAACTCAAGGAATATAGTAAGGCAATAAATTCACATTTGTGGTTTACTGACACTGTCACCATACACATAGGTGAATTTACTGGAAATACTCTCATAGCAGTAAAATTAGTGGACACATCTGTGTAGCAGGATGTTAGATCCCAGGTTGGTCCATGTAAATAAATAAACTTTATACAAAACTTTTAGGGAAACCTTAAAGTTAGCTAACTTCCACATGTCCTTTTTTATATAGCAAACTTAAAAATGGCTCACCTAAGTATGTGCCGTCTCTTGAACTATCATCCACATTCTTCTTTCCCCTTCTTTTGTGCTAATCCATTTCCTTAAGTGATACCTATCCCTTTCAAGTTCTTTCCATTAAATCCTCTGAAAGTTTTTTTCTTGTTTTGGATTCATTAACTTTTCAAACATTTAAAAAATTCTATCCACATTAGGTATTATATTTTCCATTATTAGCAGTTTAAACACTAATATAATTTAGAAAAACTCATGAGCAGTTGTTATCCTAACTACATAAGTTCTGTTGTATTATTTTATATATATGCTGCCTATTTCCCAGAAAATAGATATGATGATCTTGTTGTGAGTTGTACAAAAAGCAATAATTAACAGAAAGATATTTCTTGGGAGTTTGAAAAAACTTTTCATTATTTTTTACTGAGTATTTTATAACTTACCTTAATTAAAAATTGACTATCAATTGGAAAGAAAGGGATATATATTTTGTGTCTTCCAAATCATAAATATTCATTTCTTAGTAATAACTAACTCATTTTAATAATCTTAAACACTTCCTATTTTATCTACTCCCACTAATCTTTTCACATTCATTAAGGACATTTGACCTGACTCTTTCTCATTCCTATTAAATGTATTTCACCATCTTGCATATTCTCAGAGTCCATGTGGTCAATGTATTCAACACTTTGTTTCATAGTTCTGTGACATAAATAACAATGACATTTTCTCCATTTTAATTGCTTGAAACTCTCACCTCCCAACACTTACTTTTTCCTTCACTTTCATGTTTTGAAGTAACATCAAACTTAAAAAAAAAAAAAAAGAAAAGAAAGAGACATCAAGAATAATACAGTACAGCCACTATGGAAAACCATAANCATGTTTTGAAGTAACATCAAACTTAAAAAAAAAAAAAAAGAAAAGAAAGAGACATCAAGAATAATACAGTACAGCCACTATGGAAAACCGTAATTGGAGGTTCCCTAAAAAATAGAGCTACTGAATGATCCAACAATCCCACTCTTGGGCATATAACAGGAGAAAACCGTAATTAAAAAAGATACATGCACTCCAGTGTTCAATGCAGCACTATTTATGGTAACCAGGACATGGAAGCAATATAAATGTCTATCAGCAAAGGAATGGATAAAGAAGGTGTGGTACACATATACAGTGGAATATTACTCAGACATTAAAAAACAATGAAATCATGCCATTTGCAGCACCTAAGATGGACCTAAAAGAGATTATCATACTAAGTGAAGTAAGTCAGACAGAGAAAGACAAATATCATGGTAACACTTATAAGTGGAATCAAAGAAAAGGGTACAAATGATCTTATAGACAATACAAAAATAGAGTTACAGATGTAGAAATCAAACTTATAGTTACCAGGGAGTAAGACGTGGAGGTGTAAATTGGGAGATTGGGATATACACATATACACTGCTGTATATAAAATTGATAACTAATAAGAACCTACTGTATAGCATAGGAAGCTCTACTTAATATTCTGTAATGGCCTATATGGGAAAATAATATAATAAAGAGTGCATAATGTGTATGTAAAACTGATTCACTTTGTACACCTGAAACTAATACAATATTGTAAATCAACAATACTCCAATAATTATAATTATTTCTTTAAAAAGAATAGTACAAAGAATCCCCATGTGTCATTCATCAAATTCCCCAAATTTTATTTTACTTGAGGAGAGAAAGTTTTTATTTACAATGGGATAGCAACTGATAAATACTGAAGAAATAATATTAGATCACCACTTGACAAACACTATCAATAATTATTTAGTCAAAACCCACTAATACATGCTATGACTTATGGGTAAAATGTGGATACTCCTGGAAAAGACCCTGATGCTAGGAAAGATTGCATGCAGGAGGAGAAGGGGACAACAGAGAATGAGATGGTTGGATGGCATCACCAACTCAATGGACATGAGTTTGAGCAAGCTCCAGGAGACAGTGAAGGATATGGAAGCTTGACATGCTGCAGTCCATGGGGTCACAGAGTCAGATATGACTGAGCAACTGACCAACAATAACCAATTAAAGAACATTATTAGGATAATTGGCAAAACTTGAATGAGTTCTGTAGATTCAGTTCAGTTCAGTCGCTCAGTCTTGTCCAGCTCTATGCGACCTCATGAATTGCAGCACCAAGCCTCCCTGTCTATCACCAACTCCCAGAGTTTACCCAAACTCATGTCCATCGAGTTGGTGATGCCATCCAGCCATCTCATCCTCTGTCGTCCCCTTCTCCTTCTGCCTTCTGTCTTTCCCAGCACCAGGGTCTTTTCCAATGAGTAAGCTCTTTGCATCGGGTGGCCAAAGTATTGGAGCTTCAGCTTCTGCATCAGTCCTTCCAGTGAAAATTCAGGGTTGATTTCTTTTAGGATTGATTTGTTTGATCTTCTTATCTAAATACATTAGAGTTTATAAAACAAACAAACAAAACCTCAGGAATTCAATTAGGGCTTGTAAAAAGGCTCAAGAATTGCTTGGAAATACATTTTTATTTGTCGTCTACCATGTTTATTAATCTAATAATTAAGGTGTCATAGTTTTACTGGATGAAACAATGCTAATTTGGGGCACTAGAAGATAAATATATTCAAATTGCTCAAAATTCGCTTAGTTCAAAAGTTATTATTGCTGATTCTGTCTGCTAGGTACTGTCCAAAGATCAATGCAAGTGGGAAAGCAAACTTGTAACTGAGATTTGAGAGATTCTACTACTGCTTTTCTTAAGCTGTAACCCTATAGGACATCACATAAAATGAAACACATAATCAGCTTTCAGTATATATTTACCTTCATTAATCATAAACTGTAGGCAAATTCTGAGCTTGCAAATTTAGACACTCTATTGTTGTTTTGTGTTAATGATTATTGTTCTTTATTCCCCTTTGGGCTAGCATTTTCAAAAACTACAGAGTACAGATGGTGGTAAGTCCTTGCAGAAATGTAATCAGCATATGTGAACATGATGTATTCAAACACATGATAAAAGAAAATACTGAGTTACTTTCTGTCCTAGATAATAAATTAAAATGCTATAATATAAATACATATAGCAAAACAGTCACAATTTTGTTTTATTACTGGAATTTCAGTTATGTGTATTTAAAATTAAACATTAATTCCCATTAAGTGATTATGTTACATAAAAATAAATATAGTAATCNTTGCAAACGAACCCTTGGTTAAGTCTTTAACAACATAAAAGAATACTGATTTAGAGGAAGATGTGGCTGAATAATTACCAAGCTTTCTCTAGAATATTTCAAACATTATAGGAGTGATCAATTCATTTCCAACCACACTTCTTTTTTATATAAAAAGCTGTGGGATTTGGGGAGAGGAAATCAATATCTTCCTGTGACCAACTAGATTGGAATCCCCACTGATATTTTTGAAATATTAGTGCTTCACGATGTTACTCTAATAGTTTTAACAAGTTTGATCGATAACAAACAAAAAGTCGTTAAATTGAAAATAGCTGTATTTCTGCTTTTTTTTTTAATTGCTTTTCAAAGAGTGAACTGTCTGTATTTGAATTACTTATTTTGCTAGCTGAATATAAATATTCTTATTACCATCTCAGTCCTATTAAATCCAAACATCTGACACTATAAAATTGTTTGGCTCTCAACATCACTGCTGTGCTTTAAAAAAACAAACAAACAAACAAACAAAACTAATTGCCATCTCATGAATCCACAAATTTAGACTTTTCCATCTTTTCCATACCTTTAGTACAAACTATGGATAATACTTTATTACTTTCTGGAGTGGCCTCATACACAAATTGGGAAAATTCTCCTTCCTTTTCCTGGGTGTACCATATTGTTGATTCACTAACAGTAAATTCACAGCCAACAGCACTATAATTCACATCTGAATAAAACTTTTCTTGATCACATATATTTTTCATAAGGCCCATCACAATCTTCTCATGCTTACCAGCACTAGACATCATATCAACAATATGCTTGGTGGCATTTTAAGTAGGAAAATGGACAAAAATGCAAAATCAGTTGCACTAAATAAATCTTGTTTACAGTATGAAAAGAAAACAAGAAAACAGAATGTCACCTCATTCAGCACCAGTTGGGAATATAGAGAGCGAACAATTCAAAGTTTCTGCCACTATGATTGTGAATGACTGAAAAGTACCTGGAACATAATTATGTAATGAATAGTAACTATGTTATATCTCATAAGAAAACAGTGAGTAGGCAACAAAGGGATGTTAAAAGGCACATAAGACTTAGTATAATAATATTTATTGACAATTTAAATGGAAAAGGAATGTAATTGATCTTTTAATGATAAGCTACTTACTGAAGAAAATTCTTGGAATAAAGAGGCACATATTTTGTTCAGTTCAGTTCAGTTCAGCTCAGTCGCTCAGTCGTGTCCGACTCTCTGCGACCCCATGAATCGCAGCACGCCAGGCCTCCCTGTCCATCCATCACCATCTCCCAGAGTTCACTCAGACTCACGTCCATTGCGTCCATTATGCCATCCAGCCATCTCATCCTGGGTCGTCCCCTTCTCCTGCCCCCAATCCCTCCCAGCATCAGAGACTTTTCCAATGAGTCAACTCTTCACATGAGGTGGCCAAAGTACTGGAGTTTCAGCTTTAGCATCATTCCTCCCAAAGAAATGCCAGGGCTTATCTCCTTCAGAATGGGCTGGTTGGACCCCTTGCAGTCCAAGGGACTTTTAAGAGTCTTCTCCAACACCACAGTTCAAAAGCATCAATTCTTCGGCACTCAGCCTTCTTCACAGTCCAACTCTCACATCCATACATGACCACAGGAAAAACCATAGCCTTGACTAGACGGACCTTAGTTGGGAAAGTAATGTCTCTACTTTTGAATATGCTATCTAGGTTGGTCATAACTTTCCTTCCAAGGAGTAAGCGTCTTTTAATTTCATGGCTGACATCACCATCTGCAGTGATTTTCGAGGCCCCAAAAATAAAGTCTGACACTGTTTCCACTGTTTCCCCATCTATTTCCCGTTAAGTGATAGGACTTGATGCCATGATCTTTGTTTTCTGAATGTTGAGCTTTAAGCCAAGTTTTTCGCTCTCCTCTTTCACTTTCATCAAGAGGCTCTTTGGTTCCTCTTCACCTTCTGCCATAAGGGTGGTGTCATCTGCATATCTGAGGTTATTGATATTTCTCCTGGCAATCTTGATTCCAGCTTGTGTTTCTTCCAGTCCAGCCTTTCTCATGATGTACTCTGCATAGAAGTTAAATAAGCAGGGTGACAATATACAGCCTTGATGTACTCCTTTTCCTATGTGGAACAAGTCTGTTGTTCCATGTCCAGTTCTAAATGTTGCTTCCTGACCTGCATACAGATTTCTCAAGAGGCAGGTCAGGTGGTCTGGTATTCCCATCTCTTTCAGAATTTTCCACAGTTTATTGTGATCCACAGAGTCAAAGGCTTTGGCATAGTCAATAAAGCAGAAATAGATGTTTTTCTGGAACTCTATTACTTTTTCCATGATTCAGCGGATGTTGGCATTTTGATCTCTGGTTCCTCTGCCTTTTCTCAAACCAGCTTGAACATCAGTGAGTTCACGTATTGCTGAAGCCTGGCTTGGAAAATTTTGAGCATTACTTTACTAGCATGTGAGATGAGTGCAATTGTGTGGTAGTTTGAGCATTCTTTGGCATTGCCTTTCTTTGGAATTGGAATGAAAACTGACCTTTTTCAGTCCTGTGGCCAATGCTGAGTTTTCCAAATTTGGTGGCGTATTGAGTGCATCACTTCCACAACATCATCTTTCAGGGTTTGAAACAGATCAGTTGGAATTCCATCACCTCCACTCGCTTTGTTCGTAGTGATGCTTTCTAAGTCCCACTTGACTTCACATTCCAAGATGTCTGGCTCTAGATTAGGGATCACATCATCATGATTATCTGGGTCGTGAAGATCTTTTTTGTACAGTTCTTCCGTGTATTCTTACCACCTCTTCTTAATATCTTCTGCTTCTGTTAAGTCCATACCATTTCTGTCCTGTATTGAGCCCATCTTTGCATGAAATGTTCCCTTGGTATCTCTAATTTTCATGAAGAGATCTCTAGTTTTTCCCATTCTTTTGTTTTCCTCTACTTTTTGCATTGATTGCTGAAGAAGGCTTTCTTATCTCTTCTTGCTATTCTTTGGAACTCTGCATCCAGATGCTTATATCTTTCCTTTTCTCCTTTGCTTTTCACCTCTCTTCTTTTCACAGCTATTTGTAAGGCCTCCCCAGACAGCCACATTAATTTTGTTAAAAATTTGATAATGAAAATTTAGACTTATAGACTAAGGTTATTAAATAAGAGAAGAGTCCTTATCAATGAAATGCCTTAAGCTGACTATTCCTAGTGAAACAGGAATCTGAGTTCTTGTTCTTGGAGCAGAAGAATGGAATCCACGTACACACACACTCATGATAGCAAGTGAATAGGATTTATTAGAGAGGAGAAAAGTACAAAAATCTCAGCATAGACTCTGAGGACAGTTAAAGAGTCCAGCAGTTTTTATATCTTTAATCTGTACATTTTTGGTTGGCTCCTGTCCTTAAAATACATTGATGGTGGTGGTTTAATTGCTAAGTCATGTCCAGCTCTTGCAACCCCATGGACTGTACCTTACTAGACTGCTCTGTCCAGGGGATTCTCCAGGAAAGAATTCTGATGTGGGTTGCCATTTCCACCTCCATGGGATCTTTCCAACGCAGGAATCAACCCTGGGTCTTCTGCATTGCAGGCAGATTCTTTACCAACTGAGCTAAAGCCAAAAAATACATTATTTAATTTCTATCCCATCCGTTTAAAGGTCAAAATGTTTAGCTGGACATCTTTATGGCTTCTCTTGATCCTTGGATTAAGTCCCAACCTTTTTCATGCCCCCTGACCATTTTACAGTGGACCAGGTGTATGGGTTTAAGATTAACGATCATCAGTTTTCCCTCAGGCATATGTAACAGAAGTAACTTACTGCCCCTCCCTTCATCTGAGTGCTGATAATTTATCAGATCAAGGAATTAAGGACATTCCAGGAATTTAGGACAAAGAATATAGCTTTAGGCTAATGGAGAGAGATATTTATTGAAAACAAGACTGAGGTCTCAGAGAGTCCTACACTGACTGCCTAGCAATTTTACCTCATTAGTGTCTTAGTTTGTGCTGCTATTACATGTTATTATAGAATAAATGCTTTAAAAAATGATTATCTCACAGTTCTGGAGGCTGTAAGTTTAAGATCAGAGCAACAACACAGTCAGGTTCTTGGCAGGGGCCTTATTTCTGGTGATAGACAGCCAGTTTCTTGCTGTATCCTCACATAGCAGAAAAGAGAGCAAGCTCTATTCCCTTTCTCCTTTAAGGATATTAATCCCATATTGGAAGCCCTACCTTCTGACCTCATCTAAATCTAGTTATCTTCCACATCCCCTATCTCCTGATGACATTCCCTTAAGGATAGGGTCTCAAAATATGAGTTTTTGGGAGGATACACACAAGTAGTTCAGGTTTCCTCATAATTCAGTTGGTAAAATATCTGCCTGCAATGTAGGAGACCAGGGGTTGATTCCTGGGTCTGGAAGATCCTCTGGAGAAGGAAACGGTGACCTACTCCAGTATTCTTACCTGTAGAAACCCATGGACAGAGGAGCCTGGTAGGCTATAGTCCATGGGGTTTTAAGAGTTGGACATGACTTAGCAACTAAACCTCCACCACCACAAAAGTAGTTCATGACAGTTAACTTAGAATTCCCTATGGCAAACACATCTACAACCTATGGAGTATGAGCAAGACTACCAGGAAAAGTATAAGCTATGACTATGATGAATAAAAAAAAAAGATAGTTCATAACTTAAGTGTTCCCAACTGTGTGAGATAATAACTACTGAACTAACAGAGACCTACACTTTTAATATGGCCTATTAAGCACACGTGTTCAGTAGTGTCCACTGCAAAACACTACTTTTTAAAAAAATCTCTGTATATATGTATTTATAGAATGCAACCATATTATCACATAAAATATATATTATATAGACAAGTACACATGGATTTGTATACATAAGTGCACAAACATGAAGATAGTGCAAGCAGAATACTGGAAACATGTAGAATATCCCAGGCTCCTTCCAGCTTTACACATGCCTTTTGATCACTTGTAACTTTGAAATTATTAGGAAGGCTTGATACTGTGTAAAATCTCTAATTTGTGTGTTTGATTTATAATCAGTGATTTGGTTAGGTTAGCTCATATTGGTGTGATGAATGATATTGTCTTCTGGACCAACAAGCCATTATTTATGATACATTTAGCCAGAAAAAAAAAA